>JAUMJL010002605.1:0-41898 GCA_033558185.1 Dromococcyx pavoninus | reverse complement strand
GGGGCGCTCTTGCCGGGCCGTTGCCCCCGCCCCCCGCACGGGGCTTCGCGGCGGCCTGAGGGGAGGGGGGGGTCAACGGCACCGGGACCCAGCGGGGACACAGCCAGGGCCGGTGAGCGCGGGGGGAACGGGGGAGAGCGGGGTGGGGGGCTGAGGGGCTTGGGGAGGGGAGGGGAGGGGAAGGGGAAGGGGGTCAGGACGGGCCTAGTGGAGAGAGGGGCTGAGGGGGCTTGCGAGGGGTGGGGGGGGCAGAGGGGCCCTGGGGGGGCTGAGGGGCCTTGGGGGGGGTCAGGAGGGGCCTAGTGAGAAGGAGGGCGCTGAGGGGTCTGGGGGGGCGGTCAGGAGGGGCCTAGTGGGGAGGGGAGGGGTCAGGAGCCTGGGGAGGGGGATCAGGAGGGGCCTAGTGAAGGGGGGGGGGCTGAGGAGTCTGGGGGGCGGTCAGGAGGGGCCTAGTGGGAGGGGGCGCTGAGGGGGCCTGGGGAAGGGGGTCAGGAGGGGCCGAGTGAGGGGGGAGTGAGGGGCCTGGGGGAGGGGGGTCAGGAGGAGTCTAGTGAGGAGGGGGGGGGGTAAGGGGCCTGGGGAAGGGGGGAGGGCTGAGGGTGAGGAGAGGGGGGTTGAGGGGGCCTGGGGAGGGGGGTCAGGACGGGACTGTGAAGGGGGAGGAGGGTGGTCAAAGGAGGAGAGAAGGTTTTGGGGATCTCGTGAAGGGTGAGGGGTGAGAAGCCTTGTGAGGGGATCTTTTATGGGGAGGGGTCGGTCGGGATCAGCGTTGTGAGAGGAAGAGGGGCCTTTACGTGGGGAGAGGGGGCTGAGGAGCCTTGTATGGAGGAAGGGGTTCAGGACAGACCTTGTGAGGGGAGGGGTTTCAGGGACCCTTGTGAAGCTGGGGGTAGGGGCTCGGGGGCCTTGGATGGGGGTCAGGAGGGGCTTTGGGGGAAGGGGAGTGCTGAGGGGTCTTGGAAGAGATGGTGGGCTTTGGGGTGGAGGACTGAGGGGCCTTTGGAGGTGAAAGAGGGAGCTGAGGGGCCTTGTGTGGAGAGAGAGGTTCAGGACAGGCCTTGTGAGGGAAGGGGGGGCTCGGGGGGATCTTGTGAAGCAGGGGGGGCTGAGAGGCCTTGTGAGGGGTGGGGGGCCTTGGGGTGGGGGCTCGAGAAGGGCCGTGTGAGGAGGGGGTGGTCAAAATGGCCCTTGAGAGGGGAGAGGGGTTCGGGGTTCGGGAGGGGCCTCATGATGTGGGGGGAGTTAGGAGGAGCCCTGTAAGGAGGAGGGGGCTGAGTGGCCTTGGGATGGGGAGGCAGGAGGGGCCTTGAGAGGATTGGGGGGGTCAGGAGGGGCCCATATGTGGGGAGGGGGTGCTGAGGGGCCTTGTGAGGGGGTCAGGAAGGGCCCTGAGGGGGGAAGGGGGGTGCTGAGGAGCCTTGAGTGGGGAGGGGATAGTTGGGATGGGCCTTGTGAGGGAAAGGGGGTGCTGAGAGGCCTTGGGATGGGGGCCAAGAGGGGCCTTGTGAGCAGGGTGGGGTTCAAGAGGGGAGGGGGTGCTGAGGGGACTTGTCAGGGGTCTCGGGTGGGGAGGGGTGGTCAGGATGGGCCTTGTGAGGGGTGGGGAGTCAGGAAGGGCCTTCCATGGGGTGGGGGGCATAGAGGGGCCTTGTGAGGGGAATGAGGGGCTCTGTGGAGGAGGGAGCAGCCAAGGGGGGGGGGGCAGTGGGGAACTAGGGGTGCAGGAGGGGTTCTCTGTGGGGAAGGGGGTGCCGTGTGGGTGGGGGGTTGCTTTGGGAGGGAGGGGTGGTAGTGAGGGGGTCCTGGGGCAGGAGCAGGATGATGGGGTGGTGGGCAGGGGTTTGGGGATCCCGGGCAGGAAGGGAGGGGGTGGAAGGGGGGTGGAAGGGGGTGTGTGGGGTGGGCTGGGGCAGCAAGGGAGGGGTTTGTGGGGTGTGAGGAGGGGGATGCCCTGGGGTGAGCCCTGAGAACGGGGTCAGGAGTGTTAGTCCATGATTTATGCCACATCCCAGCGCGCTCTCTCCATGCTTCCACCACAACTCCCATCCCAACTGTGAATGCCACGAGCTGGAATCCTCTCCCGTGCTCAGGTGTTACAGGAATACAGTTCCACAAATAATTAACTAACGAGGAGGGGGGTGAAAACCAGCTTGAGCTGCAAAGAGAGGGAGGTTGTTTCCATCCTTATCCGCTCGGAGTGAGTGTGGCTTCACCTCCTGCTCTTCACTCTCTTCCCTCCGGCTTCCCGAGAGGCAGAAAGAGGCTTTGATGCATCCGCAGAGGGAGCTGTTGCAGAGAAGTTGGGAATCGAGGTTCCCTGGGAAAGGATGGGGTTGGGTTGGGTTTGGAGAAGGGGAGAAAAATCTTGTGGGGGTTGTGGGGTTCCTTTTTGAGGGGGCTGGGTTGGAGCTGTGGTCTGACCCATCCTCTCTTGCAGTCAGAGGAGTCTCGGATGTCCAAATGGAAACAAAAGCTTCTGTGTGGAGCTGTTGTTCGTTGATGGGAGGTGAACTGGGACAGAAAATTCCCTGCCAGCCACCTGTGGGATTGGTGTCTGTGTCCTGCCAGAGCATGATGGCTGCTTTTGTAGAATCATAGAATGGTTTGGGTTGAAAGGGACCCCAAACCCATCCAATTCCAACCCCCCTGCCGTGGGCAGGGCCACCTCCCACTGGATCAGGGTTCTCCAAGCCCCATCCAACCCGGCCTTGGACACCTCCAGGGATGGAGCAGCACAGTCATCCTGGTCCTGACATAGAGTCGTGGAATCCAGGAATGGGTTGGGTTGGAAGGGACCTCAAACCCATCCAGTTCCAATTCCATGGGCAGGGCCACCTCCCACTGGATCAGGGTTCTCCAAGCCCCATCCAACCTGGCCTTGGACACCTCCAGGGATGGGGCAGCCACAACCTCCTTGGCCAACCTCTTTCAGTGTCTCACCACCCTCATCGTGAAGAATTTCTTCCTGATGTCCAATCTAAATCTTCCCCCTTCCAATTTAAATTCCATCACTCCAGGCCCTTGGAAAAAATCCTTCCTGGAGCCCCCTCAGGTGCTGGAAGGCCTCTCTGAGGTCCCCTCAGAGCCTTCTCTTCTCCAGGCTGAACAACCCCAGCTCTGTCAGTCTGTCCTCATGGCAGAGGTGCTCCAGCCCTTGGATCATCTTCGTAGCCTCCTCTGGACCTGCTCCAACAGGTTTTCCCCATCCCTGGAGGTGTCCAAGGCCAGGTTGGATGGGGCTTGGAGCCCCCTGATCCAGCGGGAGGTGTCCCTGCCCGTGGAATTAGAACTGGATGAGCTTTGAGGTCCCTTCCAACCCAACCCATTCCATGATTCTGTGAAATCCCACCAGCGTTTCACTTTATCTGGAAAATTAAGCATCTGACTGGGAATCCTGGTCCATCTGACTGGGAATCCTGGTCCATTTGACCGGGAATCCTGGATTGTGGCCCCTTTCTGAAGGACACACAGCCCGACGGTCGCCTCTTTAATCCTGTTGAAGTGCTTTTGCAGCCTCTGGGTGGGGTTTGGAACATCTCAGGGGGGGTGTTGTGCCCTTTGGAATAGATGGATTTACTCCTCTGGGCTGCAAACCTGCCCAATTAGTGTCTTGGAGGTGGATGTTTGAGAATAGCTGATGCCTGGTCGTGCTCTGCATAATGTGCTTGGCGAAGGAACAATAAATGCCTGGATTTAAACGGAATATAGACAGCTAATTATCTGGGAGGTTAAACGTTCCCATCCTTCCCCAGGGAATACTGACCCAACCCACCCTCCCCCCCCCCCCCCCAAGCCCCTCAAACCCCCAGAGTGAGATTAAGAAATGATTTTTTTTTTTTATTGGTTTAAAGTCTTCAAATGGTTCTTTGTGTTGTCCGGTTTTCCCATCCGTCATTCAGTGCCTTGGAAGGAGGTGTCTGGGATAGGGAAAGCAGGATGGATGCTGGGATGTGGCAGTGGGTGGTGGTGATGACCTTGTGCTTGGAAGGGTGAGGTGGCTGTGTCTCTTCCCCCTGTTGGGTGGAAGGAGCTCGATTAGGAAGGAAAAAGAAATGGAGAGCTCCAGTTATGGTCAGAGTCGTGCTGCGCTTGCGTCATTCCTTGTGGATACGGCGGAAGGAAGCTGCTGGGTGTTTTGGGGCCAAAAAAAGGTGTTTTGGGGAGCAGAGATGGCTGAGATCTGCTGAATGAGCTCATTTGGGTCTGCTGTGGCTTCTCAGGGATTTACCCCAAAGCCCAAATGCCAGGGTTTCAGCACTGTGTGAATTCCCCAGGGATTCAGCGGAGGAAAAACCAGCCTGGTGAAGGCGATGGGAATGTTGGGACGTTCCTGCACGCGGTGGGCAGTGAAAACGGCTCCTCCAGGCTGTGCTTGTGGGAAGCAGAGGGAATTCCTGACCTCCCGGTGTAATTGTTGCCTCTTTTTGTTTTGGGACACTATAAAATCAGGTTAATTCTTGTGTGAGTGCTTTGCAGAGGGGGAATCCAGCTCTGTGGGTAAAATCCCGAGGCCCCGGAGATGCCGGAGTCTTAGAAAATAGATCTTAATTTGGGAATGATTCCAAATAGGGCCATTGATCCTGCTGAAACGCTGTTGTGTGTGCTCGGAGATGACTCTTCCGTGCTTGATCAACACGATTAAAATAGCCTGCTAAGGGAGTACTTATCTCCAGAGCCAATTAGCCAGATGCTGCCGAGCAGCGGGAATCACGCTCCGGCTCCGGGACATCCCCACCCGGGTTCCCAGAACCCCAGGAAAATCACCCTGGAGAAGCAGGTATAGTTCTCCAAACCCCCACATTTCTGAGCTGAAGGGTCTTGTGTAGACTAATTACAGCATCCAGACACATTTCTCCCTATTTATCCTCTCCTCCTTCAAACAGGGAGCTATCGAGCTCCGAAAGTTTACTGGAATTGTCTGTCTAGACGGAGCGGGAACGGCCCGGCACGCCGACGCGGGGAGGATTTGGGAGCCGTTCCGGTTTTGATTCGCTGCCTGTAGAATTCTGACTGTTTTCCTTCTCTCTGAATCGGATGGAACGTGTTGATATTTGGGCATTTAACATCCCTCTGCGTTCCCAGAGGGATTGGGGAGTGGTTTGTGGCTCCGGTTGCTCCCTCAGAAGCAGAGTTTCTTCATCGATTCTGCTACAGTGACGCTATTTTATTGTAATCCCTCAGGTGGATCCCTTGACTTTTCCATCTGGATGCTTCCCTGTTTCCATAGACACATCCCAGCCCTGTGTGAGCCTTCTATTGCCCTTAATCCGAAGGCGCTCCCCTGCCAGGAACGAGTTTATTTGAACCCACATTAACCTTTGCTATTTTACCAGCCTTGACATTTCCACTTGGGTTTTAAAGCCGCTCGTGTGTTTTACAGCCCCTGGTGCTGCTCTCTGCGACGTTCCCAGCTGGAATTCCCAGACACAGAGTTGCAGGCGTGTCCCACGGCAGCCTGGACCCCGATTCCCACCGGAGGCGGGGCTGCCTGGCCCTTAATTCTTACCGAGGGGCTGGGATGCGATGTTCATTGCACCATTGCCATTTATACCCTCGGATACCAGCGGGGTTTAGTTTCCACTCTGTTATTTTATTCCTTTCATGCTTAGAATCTTCTTGCCAAGCAGTCATTCAGGACCTGCCATTCTTTGTTTTTTTCCCCCCCAGGACTTAATTACTCCTTATTTTTCTCCTTTGAAGTGGGTAAAAGCTGTATTTTTGGGATGAGGTGCGGTGTTTGTCGATGCTTTTCGAGATTTCCCTGATAACTTCTGTCCTGGCAGCTTTAGTTTTTCACAGTGTGTTCCCAGACTGTTGGAATGAGCTGTTCTGGCACGATTTGCTCTCTTGAGATGTTTAAGTGTTCCTTTGTTCCGTGAATAAAGTTTGGGACGACCTGAGGGAATGCAGGTAAAGCCCCCTCGAGCGCGGTGTTGCCGGCACTGCCGGTGTCTTTCCCTTTCCCTCTGGATTAAAGCATCCTGCTCTTTATTTATAAATGGGATTATAAAGCTGGCTCTAAAGCAACAATAGTGGGTTTGCTTTTAAACCCCTGAGCCGTAGAGACCCGGGCGTTCAGCTCCGGGATCACAGGTCAGCGCTTGAGCTCGTTCCGTCTCCGTCAACCCAACGTTTATCAGCACCACGGGAGGTGCTGGGACGCTCCCGGAGCTGCGCTGCCCTTGGCACCAAACTCCAAGGAGGCAGGGCAGGGAGGGTTGGGAAGTGAAACTGAGCTGCAATCGTGTGAACAGCAGCCCTTCGGCCGGCGGAGCTCCATGCTCAGCCTTACCGAGAGCCTCCCGTCCCGATACCGCAGCCTCGGCCGCCGCCGAACCCTCCGGCTCCTTCTGTTTCTACCCACTCTGTGTGTGTGTGAGGTGGGATTTAGCACCTGGAGGCATCACCAGGAATGAAGGTGTTGGATTTGGTGGCAGGGTAGAGTTTGTAACCCTCTCTCTGTCCGGGACGCTGCTTGCAGGTAATAAAACCCCCTTTTGCATAGTGGTTTTTTTGGGCAGGATGAGCGTTGGCTGCCTTGGGTTTAGACCACGAGGGGCACTGGCCAGGAATGAGTTTGGAGCTCCTGTGGAGCTATAAAAAAGAAAGGAAAGCCCTAAGGATAGGAAAGGTCTGTTTAAATAAAGCAAAGCTGGTCAGGAGCCTGTGGATAAAGCCCAGGGGCAGCCTCGCTGCATTCCTTGGGCTCAGCCTTGTGAACCGGCTCCCTGAAAACAATCCGGATCGGGGTGGATGGAGCTGAACTTCTCATTGTTTCTGGAGCAGGTTCAGTGCCTTTCTCAGAGCTCTCATTCCATTTCCAGCAGCGAGTGGGCTTTGCTAAAATGCAAAGGGCTCCTGATGTTTACTGAAACGTTTTGCCTCTTGGTTTTACACACGGAAACAGGGATTTTTGTGGTTGCCCTGCTCTGTCCTGAGCATTTCTAGAGGGGCCAAGTCCTCCCTCGGGACTCTGCAGCTCCCAGAGGTCTCCATTGTTTGTATCCTGCTGTTCTTTGTTTAACCTGTCATGGCACTTGACGTGGTGCCCTGGCTTTCAGTGGCTCCTTGAAAGCAGGAGCTGGGAGCACGGGGAGAAGCCACGTACGCAGTGCCACGCGGAGCTGGAGCGGGAGCTGATCGTGGGTGCCTTTGGGTGCTCGCAGCTCTGCCTCCCTCTTAACACAAAGACATCCAGGAGTCGCCACGCGTGGGCCCTCACCTGCTCTCTCCAACGGCTCCTGCATCCATAAATATCTGTGGAAATCATTTTATGCCACGTTCTAACCTTCCCTGTCCTCCCTCTGCCCCGAAGTGGTGATTCCTTACGGCAGCTTTGCCTTAAACCCGTTCAAACCACTCCAAATCCTTGCGTTCTCATTCCTTAATATTTAACACAACTGCTTTTTCCTGGCTGATTGTTTCCTCTAAACACAACACAAATTGTACTCTCAAAACAAAAAAGGCAGGATCTGGACAACTCTGAGCAGTTCTCTTATTTCCATCCTTTTTTTTTTTCCTTTTCCTCTCTTTTCCAGACTCCGAAGAGCGACAGCGGCGGCCGCGCTCGAGCTTTGTGACGAGGAGCTGCGGCGCTGTGCCGGCTGTCACCAGATTGCTGACAACTCCAGACCCCTCTTGCCCTCACAGCTGGGATTTTGCCATCCCAATCCAGATCCCTGCACTGATACGAGGCAGGGTTGGAATTGCAACCGCTGGTTGAGCCGTGAAGACTCTTTATTCCCCCCCCTTTCCCGTAGAGTCGAGAGGAGCAGAGATGTCTAAAAAGCAGAATACGAAAGGTAAGGTGTTGTCTGCAATCAAACAGCACTGGGGCTTCCAAAGTTAGCAATTAGGGAAGGGGTTAATTGCTCTTGGCGTGCTCCTTTCAGTGCTGCTGATGTCATTTGACAGCTCAGTTGTCACTCTGCGGGTGACAGGGTGTAACCTGCTGGGCTTTGTGGCATTTTGAGCGGCGCTCAGCTGTCCAGAGCCCCAACAGTTCTGATTCCACGAGGGCCCGTGCCGTGTTAACACCGCGTCGCTGTCACAGGCAGACAGCAGGAGAGAGGAACAGCGACCAGGAAGGCTGAAGAGCTGGGAAACCAAAACCATTGGGATACTGGGGCAAAGCTTCCCCTCGCTGGTTGCAGCCTGGGTGGGTTTGAGTGGTGTCTGGGCCTGGAATGCACTCTCCCAAAGTCTTATTCCCAGGCAGCCCTCGTCCAGCCTCGAGGTGCCGCCTTATCCACCCTCAGGGTGCCCCTTATCCACCCCAAGAGTGCCTCTAATCCACCCTCAGAGTGCCCTAAAACCAGGGTACCCCTTATCCACCCCCAGGGTGCCCCTTATCCACCCCCAGGGTGCCCCTAATCCACCCTCAGAGTGCCCTACAACCACTTGAGGCTGGCATTTCCCTTGGATTTACTTGTGCCAACTGCTTGCCGGGAACCCCGTGAAGAAACCAACCGCGGGATGGGATCGCTCGGCTCAGACCCTCCCCTCCTGGAATTGCAACCCCAACCAAACCAATTTCAATCTCCTCCCTTTAAGATGAGCACCCAGCAAGTTTGTGGGGGGAGCTTTTCTCTTGCTTTTGTCTCCAAACACATGGGGTTGGTTTTTCCTTTTCCTGCCGTCGCATGTTAAGTGGGAAGAGCCGCGCCGGCGCCTGATTCCGGCGCGGGATCTCATTTGTCGCCCGTGAAACATTAATTCCAAACAGTGTGTGTGGTGGGGCGAGGGTTATGCTTTGCTCTTTATTTGAACTGACTCCTAATTAATAATTTAAGGCAAATAGGTTTGACAATTCCTGTCCTCTACCTCTGGAGAAGAGCTTTTTGTTCTCTGTAGATGATTTTCTTCCTAGCAGCTTTGGCATGGAAACGGCTTCTACCTGAGGAGCCTGGTGTCCTCTGACAGCCAGACCCATACAGGATCCACAGCAATTAGTGGGAGTTGTGGAAATGACTAAATAGGATCATTTTGGAGTGGGTTTTTTTTAAAAGTGCTGTGTTTGCATCAGTGCTTTTGGGAGCCTCGGTCCGAGAAGAAAGTCCGGTTTCATTAAGATATGCCGAGTACACCTGGAGAAAAACACAACTTGAGGCAGCAGAGGAGAATTAATTGGGATGAGGAGGGGACAGCAGGGAGGAAAGGTGGGAAGCTCTTGCTGTGGAGGGTCTGGCAGATCCCCAGGTGAACGAGGAAGCCGGCGTGACTGCCGCTCGCGGGGTTGTTGGGCAGAGCGTGCCACAGGGAGAACCTGCTGGGAGGTCCCAGTAGGTGTTGGGTTCCTGAGGGGGCCTGGACATCAGTACTGGACCCTGAGCAGGAATGCAGAGCAACTTCAGGTCCTTTGCCACCAGGGATGTGACCTCCACCTGGCCAGGTAACCGAGGCCGTGAGGGAAGAGCGGAGCTAAAAGCTGCAGCCTCCTGGCTGTCTCCCCTCGCCTCCTTTGGGCTGTGATTGAACTCTCAATTACTGCTTTTCCGCTGCTCTGGAATATTAATGAGGTCACCAAACGATTTCCAGTGCTCTGTGGAGGCCAGGTGAGGGACAGCTCCTTGGTTCCTCTTTCCAAAAGCAAAACCAGTCCCCTCTGCAGCGAACAAAGGGCTGGGAGAGGGAGCGAGGCCGACCCGGTTTGAATAATGCAGCAGGTTGGAAACAGCCCCAGAAGCCCACTTGTTTCTTCTTGGAAGTGCAAGGAGCAGAGTGAGCTCCTCAGCTCTCCAGGAGGGCTCTTTTTTTTAAGTCTTATGCAAAGTCTGGGGCTCAGGACTGTGCTCTGCTCCTGAATGAGACCGGTGGCAAAGAACGCAGTGCTCGGAGGAGCCACGAGGAGAAACCAGCTTCTGCAAAGCAGTGGTGTCATCATCCCTGGTCAGAATCCAAACACGTGCAGCCATGCGTTGGTCATGGAATCATGGCCTGGGTTGGCTTGGAAGGGACCTCAAAGCCCATCCTGTTCCAATTCCATGGGCAGGGACACCTCCCACTGGCTCAGGGGGCTCCAAGCCCCATCCAACCTGGCCTTGGACACCTCCAGGGATGGGGCAAACTGGGACTGGTAACCCAGGAGGAACACAGAGATGTTCTCCAAGGAAGTGGATGTGGGGTAGGGAAGACCAAAGCCCACCTGGAGTCACATCTGGCAAGAGATGGGAATCATAGAATCATAGAACCATGGAATGGGTTGGGTTGGAAGGGACCTCAAAGCCCATCCAGATCCAGTTCCATGGGCAGGGACACCTCCCACTGGATCAGGGGGCTCCAAGCCCCGTCCAGCCTGGCCTTGAACACCTCCAGGCATGGGGACAACGCAGTTGTCCTCATCCTGACACAGAATCATGGAATCCTGGAGTGGTTTTGGGTTGGAAGGGACCTCAAAGCCCACCCAGATCCAGTTCCATGGGCAGGGACACCTCCCACTGGATCAGGGGGCTCAAAGCTCGGTCCACCCTGACCTTGAACACCTCCAGGGATGGACAGCACCAAGATGTCACCACGGCTGGGAAAGCCTGGCTCCTGCAGAGCGGGATCTGCCACCGGATGGATCCATCCTTAAAAAAAGTATGAGCTTCCAAAGAGATTTCTCCCACACCTGGGGTTTAGGGAAAGGCTCTGGGGGGCAGAAAACTTTGCTCCAACCAAACCCCGCTTCTCCCAGTGCTTGTCCCGTGTAGGAATTCAGTTTTCCATCCACTGAAGTGATTCCTCGATGTGTCCAGATGAGACTGTTTTATTCAGGAGTCTTGGCTGCCTGAAACTGCAGCTGATGGGATGAAGATTGATGAGATTGCTTTGTGTCCTGGGGTCACCACGGATTCCCCAGCCTGGTGGCTGCTTTCACTCCAATCAATGAATCGAGTCGGGAGCGGGGACGTGAGGGAGTGCACACAGCACCAGGAATCCCAGACCATTCCAGAGAGCAGCAAACCAAGTTGGGGTTGTTCAGCCTGGAGAAGAGAAGGCTCCAGGGAGACCTTGGAGCAGCCTCCCAGTACTGAAAGGGGCTCCAGGAAAGCTGGGGAGGGGCTCTGGATCAGGGAGTGCAGGGACGGGATGAGGGGGAAGGGTTTTGAGCTGAAAGAGGGGAGACTGAGATGAGATCTTGGGGAGAAATGTTCTCCTGTGAGGGTGGGGAGGCCCTGGCACAGGTTGCCCAGAGAAGCCATGGCTGCCCCATCCCTGGAGGTGTCCAAGGCCAGGTTGGATGGGGCTTGGAGCCCCCTGATCCAGTGGGAGGTGTCCCTGCCCATGGGATTGGATCTGGATGGGCTTTGAAATCCCTTCTAACCCAACCCATTCCAGGATTCCATAATTCTATGTTGGGATGAGGATAACTGTGTTGTCCCCATCCCTGGAGGTGTTCAAGGCCAGGCTGGATGGGGCTTGGAGCCCCCTGATCCAGTGGGAGGTGTCCCTGCCCATGGGATTGGATCTGGATGGGCTTTGAGGTCCCTTCTGACCCAAACCATTCCAGGATTCTAAGCAGCTCAGAGCAGCTCTGAGGAGCTCAATCCCCCGTAGGACCAAAGACAAATGGAGATGCAGGAAAGGGATGGAATTGAGCTGAGAAAGTGCTGCACGGGGTGGGGAAGAGCTGAACTCCATCTTCCCTGGCACCTGGGCCCTGGGTGGCTGCTCAGCATCGAGGATTTTGATAAAGGATTACAAATTCTCCTGAATTTCAGAGCCTGAAAGCCATTTCCAAGATTGAGGGCTACAAAGTTGGTAACTGGAACTTGTGGGAGCTTGGGAAGGGTTGAGAAAAATCTCACTCGTGGGGGTTGAAAGGGGAGAGGACGACGCAGGGGAGAATTTACCCGCTCAGCTGTAGCTGTAATAAGAGGCTGACCTTTCCATCATGCTCATGGTGCTGTCACCAGGCGTGGAGGCATCGTGGTTTAAATGCTACATCAATGTCTGGGAGCTTCAGAAGTCAATGGTGTGTCTCCAAACCACGTCCCAGTTATTTTAGAGGAGGGGAAGGGGAAGGATGTGAATCGGTTTTGAGCCAAGGCCGTGGGGACAGCTCGGTCTGGTCCTTCCCTGGGCTGGGTTTGCAGAGAGCTGGTGTCCTGTAGGTCCCTGGCTGCCTGGGGTGTGTGGAAGTGCTCTCCTGGGATGTGTGCTGGTGGCTCTGTGCCCACGTGGGGACACCCTGGGTGAGAGGGTGTGCAGGATAGGGGTGCTTGGAGCCCCTGGGGTCCATCCTCGGGCTCTGTGTCCATGTGGGGACACCCTGGGTGAGAGGGTGTGCAGGATAGGGGTGCTTGGAACCTCTGAGGTCCATCCTTGGGCTCTGTGCCCTCCCTGGGTGAGAAGATGTGCAGAAGAGGGGTTCTTGGGGTCTCTGGGGTCCATCCTTGGGCTCTGTGTCCATGTGGGGGTTCCCTGGGTGAGAAGATGTGCAGGATAGGGGTGCTTGGAGCCCCTGGGGTCCATCCCTGGGCTCTGTGCCCATGTGGGGACACCCTGGGTGAGAAGATGTGCAGAAGAGGGGTTCTTGGGGCCTCTGGGTTCCATCCTTGGGCTCTGTGCCCTCCCTGGGTGAGAAGATGTGCAGAAGAAGGGTTCTTGGGGCTTCTGGGGTCCATCCTCGGGCTCTGTGTCCATGTGGGGACACCCTGGGTGAGAGGGTGCACAGAATAGGGGTGCTTGGAGCCCCTGGGGTCCATCCTCGGGCTCTGTGTCCATGTGGGGACACCCTGGGTGAGAAGATGTGCAGAAGAGGGGTTCTTGGGGCTTCTGGGGTCCATCCTTGGGCTCTGTGCCCTCCCTGGGTGAGAAGATGTGCAGAAGAGGGGTTCTTGGGGCCTCTGAGGTCCATCCTCGGGCTCTGTGTCCATGTGGGGACACCCTGGGTGAGAAGATGTGCAGGATAGGGGTGCTTGGAACCTCTGAGGTCCATCCTCGGGCTCTGTGCCCTCCCTGGGTGAGATAATGTGTAGGATAGGGGTGCTTGGAGCCCCTGGGGTCCATCCTTGGGCTCTGTGTCCTCCATGGGTGAGAAGATGTGCAGGATAGGGGTGCCTGGAGCTTCTGAGGTCCATCCTCAGGCTCTGTGTCCATGTGGGGGTTCCCTGGGTGAGAGGGTGCACAGAAGAGGGGTGCTTGGAGCCTCTGGGGTGCACCCTCGGGCTCTGCCCAGGGCCACGTGTGCTGCCCAAGACCAAATGTGGCTGAAATGTCACTTTGAAGCTTGTCATGGAATCATGGAATGGAAGAGACCCAAAAGGACCATCGAGTCCAGCTCCTGTCCCTGCACAGGACACTCCCCACACACACCCTGGGTGGCTGAGGGCCTTGGCCAAATGCTTCTGGAACGTTCTCAGGCTGGGACTGCTTCCCTGAGGAGCTGTTCCAGAGCTCCACCACCCCCTGGGTGAAGAACCTCTTCCCAAATGTCCAACCCAACCCTCCCCTGGCATCTCCTGCCATTCCCTGGGTCCTGTCCTTGGTCACAGAGAGCAGAGCTCAGCGCCTGCTCCTCCTCCTCCTCCTCTGGTGAGGAAGCAGCAATGAGGTCCCCCCTCAGCCTCCTCTTCTCCAGACCCTTCCCCTCTTTTTTGGCCTCCTCTGGATGTTCTCCAACACTTTGATGTCCTTTTTTTATCCCCTGGTGCCCCCAAAACTGCCCCAAATCAGCCTTTCCAGACCCTTCCCCACCTTTATGGCCTCCTCTGGATGTTCTCCAGTACTTTGATGCCCTTTTTATCCCCTGGTGCCCCAAAACTGCCCCAAATCAGCCTTTCCAGACCCTTCCCCACCTTTATGGCCTCCTCTGGATGTTCTCCAACACTTTGATGCCCTTTTTTTATCCCCTGGTGCCCCCAAAGTGCCCCAAACCCTCGAGGTGGGGCCTGAGCAGAGCAGAGCAGGACAATCCCCCCCTCACCCAGCTGGCAATGCCCTGTTTGATGCCCCCCAGGGCTCCCAGTTGCCCCTCTTGGCTCCCAGTTGGCTCGTGGTCAACTCCTGGTGACCCAGAACCCCCCCAGATCCCTCTCCTCGGGGCTGCTCTCTGCTCTCTCACAGCCCAGGCTGTTTCCTGCTGGAGTCCACGAGCACCTTTTATCCCTTATCCTTAGCAAAGCTCAAGCTCCTCCCCTTGGCATGAAAACCCCAGGGGTGAATCTGTGGCAGGGAGCGAAGCCCTCGGTGAGGGCTGTCTCTGTTATGGGTCTCTTTTGGAACATGTTGGCATTACCTTGGGGATTCTGGCTGGCAGGGAACACAAAGAGGTTGAAGATGGCTCTTCAAAGCCATCCATCAGTCTGCTTGCCATTTGGAGCTCGGGCTGGAGGGGCTGCTCGATGAGTTTTGTTAACTCATTGCTGGGCTCAGTGAAAGGGGAATGTGGGAGCAGTCCTGGCGTGGGCTGCTTTGAGGATCCTTCTGTTTCCCACTGGTTTGGGTTCTTATCTTGTGGGTTTGATCCTTTTTTGCTTGGTTTAAACCATCCTGGAGCTGAGAATTCAATCAACTTCATGATTTCATTGGCAAACTCAGTTCAGCTGGGGTTACCTGGTTAAATGGGATGTGGTCCATAATGAATTTGGGAGATCACCTTTCTATTTCACACTGTTTGGTTAAATGGGATGTGGTCTGTGAGGAAATTTGGAGATCACCCTTCTGTTTCCCACTGGTTTGGGTTCTTATCTTGTGGGTTTGATCCTTTTTTGCTTGGTTTAAACCATCCTGGACCTGAGAATTCAATCAACTTCATGATTTCATTGGCAAACTCAGTTCAGCTGGGGTTTCCTGGTTAAATGGGACCTGATCCATGATGAATTTGGGAGATCACCTTTCTTTTTCACACTGTTTTGGGTTCTTATCTTGTGGGTTTAATCCTTTTTTGCTTGGTTTAAACCATCCTGGACCTGAGAATTCAGTCAACTTCATGATTTCATTGGCAAACCCGATTCAGCTGGGGTTACCTGGTTAAATGGGATGTGGTCCATAGCAAAGCTGGGATATCACCCATTTTCCTAGCAATCCTCTTCCAGCCTGGAAGAGGCAGAATCAGCCAGCAAACCCTTCATGGGAATGGGATGTAAATGTTCTCCTTGGCAGGGGAACAGCTCAACGCTGACCTCTTGCTCCATCTCTCTCCGAATGCCCTCCCGGTGCCGGTTGCTCAGAGCTCTTCCCTCTCCTCTGTCTCCTCAGATCCCTCTGGCTTTATTTTTGACGTGCAGTCCAACACCGTGATGGCCCAAGGAGGAACCTTTGAAAACATGAAGGAGAAGGTAAATGTGTCTTTCCAAGGCTTTAACTCTCCTCGTGCCACGGAGGAGCTGACGAGCTCTACGTTTTCATCTCCTCTCGGAGATGAAGGATGTTTCTGTCCGGCAGCGAGCGGCTCCTCTGTCACAGGCAAAATTTTATCCAGGCTAAATAGTCCTGGCACATGAAAGTTTGATGAGGAATTCATCCATCAGGGCCTTCAGCAGAGTGGTTGTGGGTTCTGTGAATGGTTTCCTCCAGGTTTCTCTCTCTGCTTCCCTCCAGATCAGCGCCGTGCGGGCGATAGTTCCCAACAGGAGCAACAACGAGATTGTCCTGGTGTTGCAGCATTTTGACAACTGCGTGGACAAAACGGTGCAGGCCTTTATGGAAGGTACTGCTGGGGGGGTTCCTGAGGGGGGGGATTTGGGTTTGTGGCATGGATGTGTTGTTTCTGTGTGTAGAAAGGGCTGTGTGTGGAAAGAACACCAGGGAGGAGGAGGTGCAAGAGCCCAGGGGGTTTCTCCCCCATGAGGTGCAGGAGCCCGGGGGGGTTTCTCCCCCATGAGGGGCAGGAGCCCAGGGGGGGTTTCTCCCCCATGAGGGCCAGGAGCCCGGGGGGGCTTTCTCCCCCATGAGGTGCAGGAGCCCGGGGGGGGTTTCTCCCCCATGAGGTGCAGGAGCCCGGGGGGGGTTTCTCCCCCATGAGGGGCAGGAGCCCGGGGGGGGTTTCTCCCCCATGAGGGGCAGGAGCCCGGGGGGGTTTCTCCCCCATGAGGGGCAGGAGCCCGGGGGGGTTTCTCCCCCAGGGGGCAGGAGCCCAGGGGGGGTTTTTCCCCCATGAGGTGCAGGAGCCCAGGGGGGGTTTCTCCCCCATGAGGTGCAGGAGCCCAGGGGGGGTTTCTCCCCCATGAGGGGCAGGAGCCCGGGGGGGCTTCTCCCCCATGAGGGGCAGGAGCCCAGGGGGGGATTTCTCCCCCATGAGGGGCAGGAGCCCAGGGGGGGATTTCTCCCCCATGAGGGGCAGGAGCCCGGGGGGGGTTTCTCCCCCATGAGGGGCAGGAGCCCGGGGGGGTTTCTCCCCCATGAGGTGCAGGAGCCCAGGGGGGGTTTCTCCCCCAGGGGGGCAGGAGCCCAGGGGGTTTCTCCCCCATGAGGGGCAGGAGCCCGGGGGGGTTTCTCCCCCATGAGGGGCAGGAGCCCGGGGGGGTTTCTCCCCCATGAGGGGCAGGAGCCCGGGGGGGTTTCTCCCCCAGGGGGCAGGAGCCCAGGGGGGGTTTCTCCCCCAGGATGCAGGAGCCCAGGGGGGGTTTCTCCCCCAGGGGGCAGGAGCCCATGGAGCTTCTCAGCACATCCCAGTCCATTCTCTGTCCACAAAGACAACCAAGGGATGATTTTCTTCCCGAGTTTTCGACGGTGTTTGTTAACCAAGGACCAGGACAGAGATAAGGATCCGGTAACTGGAGTAAGGGAGTGCCTGGTGTGCCTAAAGAAAATCAAACCTTTTTGTTGTGTGAGCTGGATGCAACGTTTGAGCTGCTTCCAGGGGTGCACCCTGGGAAGGTGTCAGGGTGGGTGCTAGAACTGGGTGGGTGCCGTGTCCGCCGCTCACGGCCGCGTTTCGTTGCAGGCAACGCCAGCGAAGTGCTGAAAGAATGGACTGTGACAGGCAAAAAGAAGGTAATTTGTTTGCACTGCCCTTTGCTGAGGTGTTTTATTCTGAGGGTCGAAGAGGCTGAACCTCGTGGCTCGAACCTGGTGGTCTGGGAAGGGGGAGAAAGCAGAGGGTGGAGGTGTGGGTGGGTGGGAGCAGGACCCATGCTGTGTTCTCAGGTGCCTCGGGGCAGTGATTTAACACCACTTCAGTGCAAGTTGTAACCACCATCATCTGCCATATTGGTGTTTGATTTGGTTGTCAGTGAAGGGAGGGGGGGGGAAATAATAAAAAATAAAGAAGGGCCTGGATTTGGTGTCTCTGCAGTCGCTTCTGACCCGACACAGGACCCCGAATCCGCACGCGCAGCCCCGCGCTGGATTAAATCTCTATCAAACCCATTTATTTCCGAGTTGCTCCGTAATTCACTGTTCAGGGAGTTGTGCTGTTCCATTTGTCATCTGTAACCTTTGGAGCTGAACGGTTGTGCTTTGTGCTGAGCTCTGTGGAAATAAGCTTTTTGTCACGGGCAGCTCTTTTCCTTTGGTTTCTTTTGCTCAGCCCACGGTGAAAGGGTTAAATAAAGATGTGCAAAGTTTCAGCACTTGATATTCTAAGGTCTAAATCCACCAGGGCTAGAGGAAAATCATAATTATTCAACAAGACTCCTTTGAATAAGTGAAAAGCACCGGCACGAACCGGAGAGGGAAGGATGTGACTGACTTGGCCCTGCGCTGGGAAATGAGGGAAGTTGTGTGGGAGCGAGGTGTGGCAGCACCCTGGGAGCTGCTCCCGTGCCAGGGGGGACCTGCTCGGTGCTGAGGGGGGGTCACAGCCACAACCTCTGCCTGTTTTCCCAGCCTAAGCAGTGCGATGCTCTTGTGTGCACGCCGTGGGAGAGGATAACAAATCCACGCCTCGCTAATACCACTCTGTCTGTCCTCATTGCCCAGCAAATCCCTCCTCCTCTTAATGGGATCAACAACCAGGCTGGCTGGAAAAGTGTTGAATTCAGTGAGCAGAAGCTTAAATTTTCAATTTGCCCTTCAGGAATTAAACTGAATGGGTTGGTTTTGTTTTTTTTTTTCCTTTTCATTCCCCCTCCTCTTTGTTTTTGTTTTTTTTTTGTGGTGTTGGGTGCTGAATCCTTAGAACAAGAAGAAGAAAACCAAACCGAAACCGCGAGCCGAGTCGAGCCCCGGCCTCCCAGACCCCAATAAATTGGTGTCCACTGAAGAGGAGCGGGCAGCGAGCTCGGAGAAGGGTGGAATGAACGGTTTCCATGTCAACGGTTGCGCCCACGACACGGAATCCGTGGACTCGCTCAGCGAAGGTTTGGATGAGCTTTCAATTGATGCCCGGGAGCTGGAGGACGGCGAGTCCGCGGCGCCGGCCGTGCCCGAGGGAGCAGGTTAGTCCTTGTGAAGTGCCTCAGGAGCTGGTGTTTTAAAAAAAGCTGCCTCCTTCTCTTCTCTTTCCCTTCTTTCCTTTTGGGAGGGGATTGTGGGGAGGGGGGTCAGCTGGGAATACCGATTCCTTCGGATGGCTCTTCGGGGAGAGCGCGGCTCGCCTTGCTCTCTGGTGGTTGGTTCTTGCCCCGTCCTCATCACCTTTCCCCTGTTAAACAAATGTGCTTTTCTACAGCAGTGCCTGACCTAGGGAATGGAATAGCAGGCTTTGACACAAAATCGCTCACCATGCATCCTTCCCAGACCCCCTCGTCTCTCCGACAGCGGCCGGAGCAGAGGAGCATCACCCGCTCTCTGGCCAAACCAGCAACGAACAACCCTCTTCCTGCCTCCCTGGCTGTCACCCGGCTGGAAGACATTCCCATTTCACCCACCAACAGGAAGCTGGGTAAGGCCTGGAGGGGGCTCTCTGGTGGCTGAGCAGAGGTTGCTACTGGTCAGGGTCTCGGCGGCTCCTCCGCGGTGTCGCTGTCCGACGCAGCGTGGGGGGTCAACACCGGCCTTTGATTTTAACACGACCTAACGTGCTGCTTATTATCTGGCCACTCACTCACCCTCTGCTCCTCCTTTTCCCTGTGCACAGTGGGAATCTTGACAGCAGTTTAGTTGTAAAGCCTGGAGCAGCAAAACCTCATGTGTGAGCGAAGCCGGCGAGGCGGCAGCCGCTCTCGCTGCATACATTGAGCCCATTCTTCCCTGCGCTCCGTCACGGAACCTTTGGGTTGTTTCTCATCTTTTGTGAGAATCTGTCACTAAAGCCAAGAGTTGGGATCAGTTTCTTACAAGAACTGACAGCTGCCTTCTCTTTTTTTTTTTTCCCTCCTCAGTGGATTTTCTCCAAGGTTGAGTTCAGGAGATAAACACACAGGGATAGGAGGGAGATCTGGGTCCCCCGCAGCTGCGAGGGTGGTGGTTGTACTGGGCGTGGGGAGATGGGGTGGAGGAACTTCACCTCCCCTCCTGCCTAAAGCTGTGCTGAGAGGTTGTTGTAGTTTGCAGGACAAGAGAATTGTGGAATGGGTTGGGTTGGAAGGGACCTCAAAGCCCATCCAGTTCCAATTCCACGGGCAGGGACACCTCCCACTGGCTCAGGGGGGCTCCAAACCCCATCCAACCTGGCCTTGAACACCTCCAGGGATGGGGACAACACAGTTGTCCTCATCCTGACATAGAATCATGGAATGGGTTGGGTGGGAAGGGACCTCAAAGCCCATCCAGTTCCAATTCCACGGGCAGGGACACCTCCCACTGGCTCAGGGGGCTCCAAGCCCCATCCAGCCTGGCCTTGAACACCTCCAGGGATGGAGACAACACAGTTATCCTGACATAGAATTATGGAATCCTGGAGTGGGTTGGGTTGGAAGGGACCTCAAAGCCCATCCAGTTCCAATTCCATGGGCAGGGACACCTCCCACTGGCTCAGAGGGCTCCAAGCCCCATCAAACCTGGCCTTGAACACCTCCAGGGATGGGGCAGCCACGGCTTCTCTGGGGAACCCGTGCCAGGGCCTCCCCACCCTCACTGTGAAGAATTTCTTCCTGATGTCTGCTCTAAATCTTCCCCCTTTCCAGTTTAAAGCTGTTCCCCCTCATCCCATCTCTGCAGGCTCTGTGTTTGGAGTTGCTGGTTGAGTTTTTGCTCTGCCTCTTCTGTAGGTTCTAATATTGACAAATCAGTGAAGGATCTCCAGCGCTGCACGGTCTCGTTGGCTCGGTACCGGGTGGTGGTGAAGGAGGAGATGGATGCATCCATCAAGAAGATGAAGCAGGTCTTTGCAGAGCTGCAGAGCAGGTGAGTTCCTCGTGGAGATGAATCCAGGTGTTGAGGCTTTTGGAACAAGACTCCAACTCTCCGGTGGCGTTAACGACTAAACTGGAGTCTAAAGTCCCGCTCTGGGCAGCGTTTGGGAGCTGCAGGTGTGGGGAGCTCTGTGTTTGAGGTGCCATCCCTCAGGTGCAGTGGGAGATGGTCACAGTCAGGGTTTGGTGCATCCATCAGGGTCTTTGATGAGCTGTGGCTTCGTGTTGGGAAGAGGTGACTCACGGAAGTCGCTTTAGAAGCCCAGGTGATGCGAGGAGGCGGCCGGATAATGGCCTGGCAGATGGGTGCTGTGCAGAGAGGGGCCTCCTGGGAGCTGAGGGCAGCACTCTGCATCCACTCTGAGAGGAGCCCTTGGCCCAAAGAGGAGAGGGGAGCCCTTGGCCCAAAGAGGAGAGAGGAGCCCTTGGCCCAAAGAGGAGAGAGGAGCCCTTGGCCCAAAGAGGAGAGGGGAGCCCTTGGCCCAAAGAGGAGAGAGGAGCCCTTGGCCCAAAGAGGAGAGAGGAGCCCTTGGCCCAAAGAGGAGAGAGGAGCCCTTGGCCCAAAGAGGAGAGAGGAGCCCTTGGCCCAAAGAGGAGAGAGGAGCCCTTGGCCCAGAGGGAGAGGGGAGCCCTTGGCCCAGAGGGAGAGGGGAGCCCTTGGCCCAGAGGGAGAGGGGAGCCCTTGGCCCAAAGAGGAGAGAGGAGCCCTTGGCCCAAAGAGGAGAGAGGAGCCCTTGGCCCAAAGAGGAGAGAGGAGCCCTTGGCCCAAAGAGGAGAGAGGAGCCCTTGGCCCAAAGAGGAGAGAGGAGCCCTTGGCCCAAAGAGGAGAGAGGAGCCCTTGGCCCAGAGGGAGAGGGGAGCCCTTGGCCCAGAGGGAGAGGGGAGCCCTTGGCCCAGAGGGAGAGGGGAGCCCTTGGCCCAAAGAGGAGAGAGGAGCCCTTGGCCCAAAGAGGAGAGAGGAGCCCTTGGCCCAAAGAGGAGAGAGGAGCCCTTGGCCCAGAGGGAGAGGGGAGCCCTTGGCCCAAAGAGGAGAGGGGAGCCCTTGGCCCAAAGAGGAGAGGGGAGCCCTTGGCCCAGAGGGAGAGGAGCCCTTGGCCCAGAGGGAGAGGAGCCCTTGGCCCAAAGAGGAGAGAGGAGCCCTTGGCCCAAAGAGGAGAGAGGAGCCCTTGGCCCAAAGAGGAGAGAGGAGCCCTTGGCCCAAAGAGGAGAGAGGAGCCCTTGGCCCAAAGAGGAGAGAGGAGCCCTTGGCCCAAAGAGGAGAGAGGAGCCCTTGGCCCAGAGGGAGAGGGGAGCCCTTGGCCCAGAGGGAGAGGGGAGCCCTTGGCCCAGAGGGAGAGGGGAGCCCTTGGCCCAAAGAGGAGAGAGAGGGGGGAGCCCTTGGCCCAAAGAGGAGAGAGAGGGGGGAGCCCTTGGCCCAAGGAAGGGAGAGAGAGGGGGGAGCCCTTGGCCCAAGGAAGGGAGAGAGAGAGGGGAGCCCTTGGCCCAAAGAGGAGAGAGAGAGGGGAGCCCTTGGCCCAAAGAGGAGAGAGAGAGGGGAGCCCTTGGCCCAAAGAGGAGAGAGGGGAGCCCTTGGCCCAAAGAGGAGAGGGGAGCCCTTGGCCCAAAGAGGAGAGGGGAGCCCTTGGCCCAGAGGGAGAGGGGAGCCCTTGGCCCAGAGGGAGAGGGGAGCCCTTGGCCCAAGGAAGGGAGAGAGAGAGGGGAGCCCTTGGCCCAAAGAGGAGAGAGAGGGGGAGCCCTTGGCCCAACGGGAGAGGAATCCTTGCCTCTAAATCTTCAACTCACAGCTCACTAAGGAGGAAGAGCGGGATCTTTGCGAAGGGTTGATCATCCCACAAAGATCACCTCCCCCATTTGAAAACAAACCTGTGATGTTCCCTCTGAGTTAATTGGGTCTCTTTTTTTCTTTTAATGAATGCTTTTATTGGCTGAATGCTTTAAGATGATGTTCTGAAAGGGCAAAGCTCCGATAGCGTGCGCCGTCCCCGCCGGTTTGAATCCGTTACCGAGGAATCGTTCTGGGTTGTACAAATACAATTGCTAAAGGGGTATTTACAAGAAGGAGAGAGTTCTCTGTGCCTGGCAGGAACGTTTGATGAGGAACCAACGTGGTGCTGTCACGTTGAGGGGTCAAAGGAAGGAGTTGGCAGCCGTGTGGATCCGTGTCAAAAGCTGTCTGTGTTGGAAAAGCCGACGTGGCCTCGAGCAAGGTGGGGAGCAGAGTGCTGAAACCATCAGCAGATTCCCTTTGGGCGGTGTGGACAGCTTCTGTCCTCGGCCTCGTGGTGAACTTTGCCACCAGGAAGGGCTCTCCTGAAGCTGGTGGAATTCTGTGCTTTAAAAGTGTTGGTAGGTGGCTTTGGAACGTCCTGAGGACGTGAGGCCGAACCAGAGGGGCAGGGTTAAAGGTCTTGGTGGGCTCTGCCTGGTGTTTTCGTCCTAAGAAAGCTGGATGTGGAGCTCCAAGCACCTTGGAGAAGCTGCAGTAGAAGGGGATTTATCCTGTCAGGAGGTGGGGATTGGTGGCTCTGATTTGGCTTTGGGTTTAGGAACGTTGTTTCTTGCTTTCTCTACCGAGTCAACACCGATTCCGTGTCGTGGAATGAGTCTTGGAATGGGTTGGGTTGGAAGGGACCTCAAAGCCCATCCAGATCCAATTCCATGGGCAGGGACACCTCCCACTGGATCAGAGGGGCTCAAAGCCCCATCCAACCCAACCTTGAACCCCTCCAGGGATGGGGACAACACAGTTGTCCTCATCTTGACATAGAATCCTGGAGTGGGTTGGGTTGGAAGGGACCTCAAAGCCCATCCAGATCCAATTCCATGGGCAGGGACACCTCCCACTGGCTCAGAGGGGCTCAAAGCCCCATCCAACCTGGCCTTGAACCCCTCCAGGGATGGAGCAGCCACAGCTTCTCTGGGCAACCCCTGCCAGGGCCTCCCCACCCTCATGGTGAAGAATTCCTTCCCAATGTCCAATCTCAATCTCCCCCATTCCAATTTAAAACTATTCCTCCTCCTCCCATCTCTGCAAACCCTTGGGAAAAGCCCCTCCCCAGCTTTCCTGGAGCCCCTTTCAGGCTGCTCTAAGGTCTCCCCAGAGCCTTCTCCTCTCCAGGCTGAACATTCCCAACTCTCCCACCCTGTCCTCACACCAGAGGTTCTCCAGCCCTCGGATCATCTCCATGGCCTCCTCTGGACCCGCTCCAACAGCTCCACACCCCCATCCCCATCTCTGCATGCATCAGGGTTTGCTGTTTAGGTTTTTTTCCTGCCCCTCTAGAGTTCCAACCTCAGGAAAAACCCCTCTCCCTGCTCTGGGAAGTGTCACCCTCGTGGCTGACGTGTCTGGCTCTTCGGAAGTAACTCCTCACCCTCTGCCTTGACGTCATCCATAAAGCGCTTGCGTCGCCTTCGGAAAGGTTAAAGACTCAAGGCCGGATCCCCGTGGCCTCTCTCCCATAAACCCAGCTGGCAGTGGGGTTCCTTGAGCAGAGGAAAGGGCGGGTGCTCACCTGGATCCGAGCCACCTGGCACCTCCTTTGGCAAATGCCACCTGGAGGAGGTGCCCAGCGGGATGTGCCCTGGCAAGCGGTGACTCCGTTCGGCTCCGCATTCGCTTTCCCTTTTCCCTGAGAGTGATGCAACCACTGAGGAGATGAGGTGGGGGTTTTCCCCTTCACCTTTTTAGTTTATTGAGTTTGTGTTTATTTTTTCTGTGACCCAGAGGGGGATTTTTAAATCAGGTGGGATCCAGTAGTTGAGTTTTCCTGCCCAGGAAGGATTACCTGCTTTGAAATCAGGTTTTGTTCACCTGAAAGGAGATATTGGAGTAGCAAAGCTTGGGCTGGTTTAACTCCTGCCTGTCCAGGCTGCCCTTTGCACCAGGGAGGCTCCCAGAGTCCTCTCCCAGGAGACTCCAGTGCTGGGGCCAATATCCCAGTCTCCAAAATTCATCCTGAAATCCATCCCCTTGGAGTGTGGACGCAGCGCCTCGGAGAGGATTGGGAATCTACCCGAGGGAATCCTCATTGTCCTTATTTTTCCTGAATATTTTTGCTCTCCTCTGGCAGGGAAAACACCCCCCACACCCCCCAAAGCCTTTGTGAGTGGTGCTGGGTGAGTTGAGTCCAAGCTTGGAGCTGTTTCCCTGCAGGGATCACCTTTGCCTCGTGCTCTGCATCCCTGAGGCAGAGCTTCCACCCCTCCCGGATCACGCTCTGAGCATCTTCCCTGCATTCCAGCCCCCAGGGAAGTGACCCCCTTTTCCCTCTCAAACGGGCACAATCCTGCTCCAGTGCTGGGCCTCGACTGGGTTCAGCTTTATTTCATCTCAGTTATGGGTTTAAACCCTTCTTTTCTCCCTTCACCGATGTCCTTTCCCAACCCCGCTCCTTCTGGCCTCATCCCATCCCACAGAGGGGCCACGGGGGAGCAGGATCCAACCAGATCCAGGGAATTTTGGTTGAGGAGAATCACAGAATCACCTGGTTGGAAAAGAACTCCGAGACCCCCCCCGAGTCCAAGCTGTGCAGGACGAGGAGCTGAGGGGGTCTGGGGGAGTAACTCATCACACGAGGAGCCGCTTGACCTCCGTCCCTCCGCCAGCCCAGCTGTAAAATTGGGTGAAGGGCCTCCAGCTGAGCTCAGCTGAGTAAATTAAATCACAGTTGAGAGGGAATGAGCCTGGAATAACTCCTGGAAAGCGGGTGTTGGCTCTGCCAGAGCTGGGTGAGGGTTGTGTGTTCAGGGAGGAGGCGGTGGCAAAGGTGCAGCTCGAGCGGGTTCTGCCACACCAGAGCTGTTCCAGCCCTTGAATTAATCATTTAAAGCTTCATTCACACCCAGGTTGCTCCAGGAGAGGGGGGAGGGAGGGGTGTGGGGGTGGTATTCCTGCTCCTGGCATGAGGCTGGGAGGGGGGGGTGTCTCCCATCACCCTCTCCAAGGGCTGTGGGAATGGTTGGAAAGGAGGTGAAGTCTTATTAGCGGTCGCTTTTGCCACGCTCGGTTGTGTTCGGGGCTGCGAGAGGCTGACCTGGCTCAGGACCCCCCGTTGTGCTCTGAGCAGAAACAATTCCTGCCCTGAAAAGGCAGATGGACAGAGCAATAAATCAACAGGAGAAGCCAAATGTCAAAGCTGCTGTTCAGAGGGAATTGTTTAAATTGATCTTGCCTCGGCCTCTCCCCGACGCGCGCGGGAGCGGCGCTTCCAGTTTGCATTTCAGATGGGCTCCGTCTGCTCTCCCGTTCACAATCGATATTTCCCCCTCTTTTCAACCCAATATTTTGTGTGATGGGTGGTGGAAGGGTCACTCCTGCACCCTCCCTGAGTCCTGTCCCGTGTGGGTGCTGTGAGCATCACCCAGGAAGGGTTTGCTTTTTGTGATTCCTACAATCCTGGAATGGGTTGGGATGGAAGGGACCTCAAACCCATCTGGTTCTGTGGGCAGGGGCACCTCCCACTGGTCAGGGGGTTCCAAGCCCCATCCAACCCACCCTTGGACACCTCCAGGGATGGGGACAGCACAGTCATCCTGGTCCTGACATAGAACTGTGGAATCCAGGAATGGGTTGGGTTGGAAGGGACCTCAAAGCTCATCCAGTTCTAATTCCATGATCAGGGACACCTCCCACTGGCTCAGGGGGCTCCAAGCCCCACCCAACCCACCCTTGGACACCTCCAGGGATGGGGCAGCCACAGATTCTCTGGGTAACCTGTGCCAGGCCCTCTTTGCAGGGCCCGTGGGCGGCTCCCCTGGGCTGCTCAACCATTCCAGAAGGTCCTTGATAACCTCAATTTGCTAAATTTGAGCAGCTGGGAGCTGTGTGGCTCCTCCTGCTGCTGTGATGCCCACGGGAATGGTGGTCTGATGGCACCAGGGACCCTCAAGGTGAGCTGGAAACCTCCTGGTGGAGGGGAGGAGATGCTTCCCTATGACCTGTGCTGGTGTTCCCAACCCACTCAAGTGTTCCCACCATGGCTAAAACACCTCCAGGCTGTGGGAGATGCTCAGGGGGTGAAGCTGTGTGGCTGGAGGTGACCTGCAGGCTGGGAGGTGTCCGTGTGCTCTGATG
Organism: Dromococcyx pavoninus; assembly: GCA_033558185.1. Taxonomy (NCBI): domain Eukaryota; kingdom Metazoa; phylum Chordata; class Aves; order Cuculiformes; family Neomorphidae; genus Dromococcyx; species Dromococcyx pavoninus. Next base: position 15,660 of record JAUMJL010002605.1, on the reverse strand, counting down.
GAAAGGGTGTGCCAGGGTCCCCTGGGGGTCTGCAGGGTGGGCATCTCCCAGAAAGTGGCACCGAGTGCCACCAGGGCTGGAGTTTGGGGCTCAACTGGGTTGGTTTGCTCGGCTGAAATGGGCTGATCATAGAATGACTTGAGTTGGAAGGGACCCCCAAGGCCCATCGGGTCCAACCCCTGCCCCACCGGACAACCCCAACGTTCAACCACGAGGGCCTTGGCTAAATGCTTCTGGAATGTTCTCAGGCTGGGACTGCTTCCCTGAGGAGCTGGTCCAGAGCTCCACCACCCCCTGGGTGAAGAACCTCTTCCCAAATGTCCAACCCAACCCTCCCCTGGCATCTCCTGCCATTCCCTGGGTCCTGTCCTTGCTCACAGAGAGCAGAGCTCAGCGCCTGCTCCTCCTCCTCCTCCTCCCCTGGTGAGGAAGCAGCAATGAGGTCCCCCCTCAGCCTCCTCTTCTCCAGACCCTTCCCCTCCTTTTTGGCCTCCTCTGGATGTTCTCCAACACTTTGATGTCCTTTTTTTATCCCCGTGGTGTCCCCAAACTGCCCCAAATCATCATCTCAAGACCCTTCCCCTCTTTTTTGGCCTCCTCTGGATGTTCTCCAACACTTTGATGCCCTTTTTTTATCCTGTGGTGCCCCAAAACTGCCCCAAATCAGCCTTTCCAGACCTTTCCCCACCTTTATGGCCTCCTCTGGACACCCTCCAGTACTTTGATGGACCAGGGAATGGCAGGAGATGCCAGGGGAGGGTTGGGTTGGACATTTAGGAAGAGGTTCTTCACCCAGGGGGTGGTGGAGCTCAGAAACAGCTCCTCAGGGAAGCAGTCCCACCCTGAGAACATTCCAGAGCACTTGGCCAAGGTCCTGATGGTTGAACTTTGGGGTTGGACCGGATGATCCCTGTGGATCCCATCCAGCTGGGGTCCCTCTGGGGGTCCTCTGACAGCGCCACCAAAGCCAGGCACACATCTCCTGTGCTTCCAGAACAAAAGCCAAGGCAGGGGGTGCAGCACAGCGAGCTCCTGCTGCCATCTGCCGGCTTCTCCTGCTGCCTGGAAACCCTCCCGAGCTCTCCTTGCAGTGGAATCTCCTTTTCCTCTTTGTTTAACACTAAATCTCTTCCCTTTTTTCTCTCTTCCCCCCCCCACAGCCTCATGGATCGGGAGGTGGCTTTGCTGGCCGAGATGGACAAAGTAAAAGCAGAAGCAAGTAAGGCTCAATCTCTCTCCCAACAAATCTTTCTCCCACCCAGGGCCCTCCTGGGGTGCTGTGGGTGCTGCTGGACTCCCCCAGGAGCAAATTTCCCATGATTTACCCCCAATTCTCAATCCTTTCACCAGTTTGGTGGACACAAAGCTGGGTCAAGTTTGCCCTCGTTAAAAGATGGGACCTAAAGTGCTATTTGGTGTGGGAAACCATTCCTGAAAAGCTCCTGGGGAGCTGGAAAAGGATGGGAAGTGTTCCCCAGGGACACCCCCAGCCTGCAGCACGGGGGTGGCAAAGGAGGAGGCTGGGGAAGAGGAGCAAAGCTTCTGCAGGAGCTGCGTCGGCCCTCGGGGAATCCCCTGGGGTTCCTTCTGTGGTGGGAGGTGAAAATCACTGCTGGAGGGGGGAGAGTCATGGAATAGAGACATGGAATGGCCCAGGGTGGATGGGATCCACAGGGATCATCCAGCCCAACCCCAAAGTTCAACCATCAGGACCTTGGCCAAGTGCTCTGGAATGTTCTCAGGCTGGGACTGCTTCCCTGAGGAGCTGGTCCAAAGCTCCACCACCCCCTGGGTGAAGAACCTCTTCCCAAATGTCCAACCCAACCCTCCCCTGGCATCTCCTGCCATTCCCTGGGTCCTGTCCTTGCTCACAGAGAGCAGAGCTCAGCGCCTGCTCCTCCTCCTCCTCCTCCCCTGGTGAGGAAGCAGCAATGAGGTCCCCCCTCAGCCTCCTCTTCTCCAGACCCTTCCCCTCTTTTTTGGCCTCCTCTGGATGTTCTCCAACACTTTGATGCCCTTTTTTTATCCCCTGGTGCCCCCAAAGTGCCCCAAACCCTCGAGGTGGGGCCTGAGCAGAGCAGAGCAGGACAATCCCCCCCTCACCCAGCTGGCAATGCCCTGTTTGATGCCCCCCAGGGCTCCCAGTTGCCCCTCTTGGCTCCCAGTTGGCTCGTGGTCAACTCATGGTGACCCAAAACCCCCCCAGATCCCTCTCCTCGGGGCTGTGGGGATATCCAGGGCAGGGCTGGCAGGGGGACTGGGGGCTGCTGGTTATAGATAAGGGGGCTGGTTTAACCCCTGGTGGGTCTGATTTAAGCCCTGGGGGGGCTGTTTTAACCCCTGGTGGGTCTGATTTAACCCCTGGTGGGTCTGATTTAACCCCCAGGGGGGTGGTTTAACCCCTGGTGGGTCTGGTTTAAGCCCTGGTGGTTCTGGTTTAACCCCCAGGGGGCTGTTTTAACCCCTGGTGGGTCTGATTTAACCCCCAGGGGGGTGGTTTAACCCCTGGTGGGTCTGGTTTAAGCCCCGGGGGGGTGGTTTAAGCCCTGGTGGGTCTGATTTAACCCCCGGGGGGGGTGGTTTAACCCCTGGTGGGTCTGATTTAACCCCCAGGGGGGTGTTTTAACCCCTGATGGGTCTGATTTAACCCCCAGGGGGGTGGTTTAACCCCTGGTGGGTCTGATTTAACCCCCAGGGGGGTGTTTTAACGCCTGGTGGGTCTGATTTAACCCCCAGGGGGGTGGTTTAACCCCTGGTGGGTCTGATTTAACCCCCGGGGGGGTGGTTTAACCCCTGATGGGTCTGGTTTAACCCCCAGGGGGGTGGTTTAAGCCCTGGTGGGTCTGGTTTAAGCCCCGGGGGGGGGGTGGTTTAACCCCTGGTGGGTCTGATTTAACCCCCAGGGGGCTGTTTTAACCCCTGGTGGGTCTGGTTTAACCCCTGGTGGGTCTGGTTTAACCTCAGGGGGGCTGTTTTAACCCCTGGTGGGTCTGATTTAACCCCCAGGGGGGTGTTTTAACCCCTGGTGGGTCTGGTTTAACCCCCAGGGGGCTGTTTTAACCACTGGTGGGTCTGATTTAACCCCCAGGGGGGTGTTTTAACCCCTGGTGGGTCTGATTTAACCCCTGGGGGGGTGGTTTAACCCCTGGTGGGTCTGATTTAACCCCCGGGGGGGTGGTTTAACCCCTGGTGGGTCTGATTTAACCCCTGGGGGGGTGGTTTAACCCCTGGTGGGTCTGGTTTAACCTCAGGGGGGCTGTTTTAACCCCTGGTGGGTCTGGTTTAACCCCTGGGGGGGTGTTTTAACCCCTGGTGGGTCTGATTTAACCCCCGGGGGGGGCTGTTTTAACCCCTGGTGGGTCTGGTTTAACCTCAGGGGGGCTCTTTTAACCCCTGGTGGGTCTGATTTAACCCCCGGGGGGGGTGGTTTAACCCCTGGTGGGTCTGATTTAACCCCCAGGGGGCTGTTTTAACCCCTGATGGGTCTGGTTTAACCCCCAGGGGGCTGTTTTAACCCCTGGTGGGTCTGATTTAACCCCTGGGGGGTGTTTTAACCCCTGGTGGGTCTGATTTAACCCCCAGGGGGCTGTTTTAACCCCTGGTGGGTCTGATTTAACCCCTGGTGGGTCTGATTTAACCCCCAGGGGGGTGGTTTAAGCCCTGGTGGGTCTGGTTTAAGCCCCAGGGGGGTGTTTTAACCCCTGGTGGGTCTGATTTAACCCCTGGGGGGGTGGTTTAAGCCCTGGTGGGTCTGATTTAACCCCTGGAGGGTCTGATTTAACCCCCAGGGGGGTGTTTTAACCCCTGGTGGGTCTGATTTAACCCCCAGGGGGCTGTTTTAACCCCTGGTGGGTCTGATTTAACCCCCGGGGGGGGTGGTTTAACCCCTGGTGGGTCTGATTTAACCCCTGGGGGGGTGGTTTAACCCCTGGTGGGTCTGATTTAACCCCCGGGGGGGTGGTTTAACCCCTGGTGGGTCTGGTTTAAGCCCCGGGGGGGTGGTTTAAGCCCTGGTGGGTCTGGTTTAAGCCCCGGGGGGGTGGTTTAAGCCCTGGTGGGTCTGGTTTAAGCCCCGGGGGGGTGGTTTAAGCCCAGGGGGGGCTGGCTCGGTGCCGGTGCCGCCTCAGCCTGGCTCTGCTCTGCAGTGGAGATCCTGGTGGGGCGGCAGAAGAAGGCAGAAGCCCTCAAGAAGCTGACAGAGGTGGCAGTGAGGATGTCTGAGGAGCAGCTGGTGGAGCTCCGAGCTGACATCAAGGTGAGCTCTGGCTGAGCCAACCCAACCTCACTCAGAGGTGCTGCTGGTGGTGCTGGGATTAACGGGGAGGGAATTCTGCAGGGGACCTCCCACATGAGGAAAGGGTGGGAGAGTTGGGGTTGTTCAGCCTGGAGAGGAGAAGGCTCTGGGGAGACCTCACAGCAGCCTGAAAGGGGCTTCAGGAAAGCTGGGGAGGGGATTTTCCAAGGGTCTGGAATGATGGGATGAGAGGGAACGGCTTCAAATTGGAAGGGGAAGGATTTAGATTGGACATTGGGAAGGAATTCTTCACCATGAGGGTGGGGAGGCCCTGGCACGGGTTGTCCAGGTGGCTGCCCCATCCCTGGAGGTGTCCAAGGCCAGGCTGGATGGGGCTTTGACCCCCCTGATCCAGTGGGAGGTGTCCCTGCCCATGGAATTGGACCTGGATGGGCTTTGAGGTCCCTTCCAACCCACTCCAGGATTCTGTGATGATGCAAAGATGGTGGTGACAGCGATGGCAGCGCTGATATTGATGCTGATGGGGATCACAGAACCATGGGTTGGGTTGGATGGGACCTCAAAGCCCATCCAGATCCAATTCCATGGGCAGGGACACCTCCCACTGGATCAGGGGGCTCCAAGCCCCATCCAACCTGGCCTTGAACCCCTCCAGGGATGGAGCAGCCACAGCTTCCCTGGACAACCTGGCCCAGGGCCTCCCCACCCTCAAAATGAATGATTTCTCCCCAAGATCTCACCTCAATCTCCCCTCTTTCAGCTCAGAACTGTTCCCCCCCCATCCTCCCCCCGATCAGGACCTTTCCTGGAGGCAAATCACCCTCAAAATAACCCCATTTCCTCTTCCCAGGTGGTTTCAGAGCCCTTCACCTTCTCCCCAAGGGGTTTTCCAGCAGCACCCAGCTCAGATTCCTGTTCCTGGGGTGGGAATGAGCAGCTTTCACCTCGTTTTCCAGTTCCTGCTCCCAGCCTGAGTTAACTCTTTGTGTTTCTCCTTCTCTGGCAGCACTTTGTGAGCGAGAGAAAGTACGACGAGGACCTGGGCAGGGTCGCTCGCTTCACCTGTGACCTGGAGACACTCAAGAGGAGCATCGCCTCCTTCGGCCAAGGTGAGCAGGGTGGGAGTCCATCCATCACCCCCCTGCTAGCCCAGACCCTCCCTGGGTGCTCAGAGACCCTCCCTGGGTGCTCAAAGACCCTCCCTGGGGGCTCAAAGACCCTCCCTGGGGGCTCAAAGACCCTCCCTGGGGGCTCAAAGCCCTCCCTGGGTGCTCAAAACCCTCCCTATGTGACCCAAACCCCTCCATATGTGACCCAAACCTCTCCATGGGTGCTCAAAGACCCTCCCTATGTGACCCAAAACCTTCCATATGTGACCCAAAGCCCTCCATGTGGGCTCAAAACCCTCCCTATGTGACCCAAAACCCTCCATATGTGACCCAAAACCCTCCATATGTGACCCAAACCCCTCCCTGGGTGCTCAAAGACCCTCCCTATGTGACCCAAAACCTTCCATATGTGACCCAAACCCCTCCCTGGGTGCCCAAAGCCCTCCCTGGGGGCTCAAACCCCTCCATATGTGACCCAAAACCTTCCATATGTGACCCAAAGCCCTCCATGTGGGCTCAAAACCCTCCCTATGTGACCCAAAACCTTCCATATGTGACCCAAAACCCTCCATGGGTGCTCAAAGACCCTCTATGGGTGCCCCCAAACCCTCCCTATGTGACACAAAGCCCTCCCTGAGTGCCCAAAACCCCTCCATATGTGACCCAAACCCCTCCATGGGTGCTCAAAACCCTCCATATGTGACACAAAATCCTCCATGTGTGCCTCAAAAACCTCCCTGGGTGCCCAAAGCCCTCCCTGGGTGCTCAAAACCCTCCATATGTGACCCAAACCCCTCCATGGGGGCTCAAAGACCCTCTATGGGTGCCCCCAAACCCTCCCTATGTGACACAAAGCCCTCCTTGAGTGCCCAAAACCCCTCCATATGTGACCCAAACCCCTCCCTGGGTGCCCAAAGCCCTCCATGGGTGCTCAAAACCCTCCCTATGTGACCCAAAACCTTCCATATGTGACCCAAACCCCTCCATGGGTGCTCGAATACCCTCCATGGGTGCTCAAAACCCTCTATATGTGACCCCAAAACCCTCCATGTGTGCCTCAAAAACCTCCCTGGGTGCCCAAAGCCCTCCCTGGGTGCCCCCAAACCCTCCCTATGTGACACAAAACCCTCCCTGAGTGCCCAAAGACCCTCCATGGGTGCTCAAAACCCTCCCTATGTGACCTAAAGCCCTCCCTGGGTGCCCAAAGCCCTCCATGGGTGCTCAAAACCCTCCATATGTGACACAAAACCCTTCCATATGTGACCCAAACCCCTCCATGGGTGCTCAAAGACCCTCCCTATGTGACCCAAAACCTTCCATATGTGACCCAAACCCCTCCCTGGGTGCCCAAAGCCCTCCCTGGGGGCTCAAACCCCTCCATATGTGACCCAAAACCTTCCATATGTGACCCAAAGCCCTCCATGTGGGCTCAAAACCCTCCCTATGTGACCCAAAACCTTCCATATGTGACCCAAAACCCTCCCTGGGTGCTCAAAGACCCTCCCTGGGTGCCCCAAACCCTCCATATGTGACACAAAACCCTCCATGTGTGCCTCAAAAACCTGCCTGGGTGCCCAGATCCCTCCCTGGGTGACCAAAGCCCTCCATGGGGGCTCAAAATCCTCTATATGTGACCCAAAACCTTCCATATGTGACCCAAACCCCTCCATGGGTGCTCAAAGACCCTCCATGGGTGCTCAAAACTCTCTATATGTGACCCCAAAACCCTCCATGTGTGCCTCAAAAACCTCCCTGGGTGCCCAAAGCCCTCCCTGGGTGCCCAAAGCCCTCCCTGGGTGCCCCCAAACCCTCCCTATGTGACACAAAACCCTCCCTGAGTGCCCAAAGACCCTCCATGGGTGCTCAAAACCCTCCATATGTGACCCAAAACCCTCCCTGGGTGCCCAAAGACCCTCCATGGGTGCTCAAAACCCTCCATATGTGACACAAAACCCTTCCATATGTGACCCAAAACCCTCCATGGGTGCTCAAAGACCCTCTATGGGTGCCCCCAAACCCTCCCTATGTGACACAAAGCCCTCCTTGAGTGCCCAAAACCCCTCCATATGTGACCCAAACCCCTCCATGGGGGCTCAAACCCCTCCATGGGTGCCCAAAGACCCTCCCTGGGGGCTCAAAACCCTCCATATGTGACCCAAAACCCTCCCTGGGTGCCCAAAGACCCTCCATGGGTGCTCAAAACCCTCCATATGTGACACAAAACCCTTCCATATGTGACCCAAAACCCTCCCTGGGGGCTCAAAGACCCTCCATGGGTGCTCAAAACCCTCCATATGTGACACAAAACCTTCCATATATGACCCAAACCCCTCCATGGGTGCTCAAAGACCCTCCCTGGGTGCTCAAAACCCTCCCTATGTGACACAAAACCCTCCCTGGGTGCCCCAAAACCCTCATGGGTGCCCCAAAACCCCCCATCTGTGCCCCAAAACCCTCTGTGGGTGCCCCAAACCCCTCCATGGGTGCCCCAAAACCCTCCGTGTGTGCCCCAAAACCCTCCATGGGTGCTCAAAACCCTTCAGGTGTGCCTGAAAAACTTCCATGGGTGCTCAAAACTCTCCATATGTGACCCAGAACCCTCCCTGGGTGCTCAAAACCCCTCCATATGTGACCCAAAACTTCCATGGGTGCTCAAAAACCTTCATGGGTGCTCAAAGACCCTCCATGAGAGCTCAAAGACCCTCTGTGTGTACCCCAAACCCCTCCGTGGGTGCCCCAAAACCTCCGTGAGTGCCCCAAACCCCTCCGTGGGTGCCCCAAACCCCTCCATCTGTGCCCCAAAACCTTCCTGGGTGCCCCAAAACCTTCCTGGGTGCCCCAAACCCCCCCATCTGTGCCCCAAAACCCTCTGTGGGTGCCCCAAACCCCTCCATGGGTGCCCCAAACCCCCCCATCTGTGCCCCAAAATGTGGCAGCAGCACCCTCATTCCCACCCTTAACCCCACGAAAGCTTCATCCCGCCGGAAGGAGCCCCTGGGGCTCCAGGTGGGAGCCCCCCCCCTCCACCCTGGCAGTGCCACCTCTGCCCAGATCCTACCCCTGGAGGCCCAAATTCCCGTGGGATCCCACCCAGGATTTGGGGGGATGTCTTTCTCTTCCAGTTTCCCACCCAAAGAACAGCTATTCCAGCCGGTCCCGCTGTGGCTCGGCCGCAGCCGCCCCCTCGAGCCGTCCCGGAGAGACCCCCGTGCCCCCCGTGCCCTCCTGTGCCTCGGTGCCCACTGCCAGCCTTAATGCCACCCCCAAGAAGGCCTCGGCCTCCGTGGAAGGAGCTGCAGGGAAGGCTCCTCAGCCTTCCCGAGAGGTAACAGCACCCTGGAAGTGGCTCCTGGGGAAGGGCCGGGGCCTTTCTCTGCTTGGGGGGGGGGGGGGGATTTCATAGAGCTGAGAGTCCAGAGGGGGTCACAAAGGTGGGGAAGGGTCTGGAAAGGCTGATTTGGGGCAGTTTGGGGGCACCAGGGGATAAAAAAGGACATTGAAATTACTGGAGAACATCCAGAGGAGGCCACAAAGGTGAGGAAGGGTCTTGAGATGATGATTTGGGGCAGTTTGGGGGCACCAGGGGATTAAAAAAGGGCATCAAAGTACTGGAGAACATCCAGAGGAGGTCACAAAGGTGGGGAAGGGTCTTGAGATGATGATTTGGGGCACCACGGGGATAAAAAAGGGCATCAAAGTATTGGAGAACAGCCAGAGGAGGCCAAAAAAGAAGAGAAGGGTCTGGAGAAGCCAATTTGGGGCAGTTTGGGGGCACCAGGGGATAAAAAAAGGACATCAAAGTACTGGAGAACATCCAGAGGAGGCCATAAAGGTGGGGAAGGGTCTGGAGAAGAGGAGGCTGAGGGGGGACCTCATTGCTGCTTCCTCACCAGGGGAGGAGGAGGAGGAGGAGCAGGTGCTGAGCTCTTCTCTCTGTGAGCAAGGACAGGACCCAGGGAATGGCAGGAGATGCCAGGGGAGGGTTGGGTTGGACATTTGGGAAGAGGTTCTTCACCCAGGGGGTGGTGGAGCTCTGGAACAGCTCCTCAGGGAAGCAGTCCCAGCCTGAGAACATTCCAGATCGTTTGCCCAAGGCCCTCCTGGTTGAAGGTTGGGGTTGTCCTGTGGGGCAGGGGTTGGACTGGATGATCCCTATGGATCCCATGGACCCCTCAGCTGCCCTCCCTGGGGTTGGATCCTTTCCCTTCTCCCGAGGGTGCTGGGTGGTGGCTCCCAGGACCTCACCGACCTCTGCCAAGGGTTGGACCCAATGGGGTCCCTTCCAGATCATTCCATGACCCCCCCACCCTCTTCTCTTCCAGGCTTCCCACAGCAACAGGAGACCAGGAGCAGGACCCAAGTCCCAAGGGCAGCGAAACCCCGGTCCCACCACCTCCGGGCGCTACAACAACCGGCACAGGACCAGGCCAGGACCCGGGCAGAATCAGCCCACGACCCCCTCGTCCTCCAGCACAGAGACCAAGGGGCTCCCGCAGAGGAAACCTCGCGGCAGCCGCCAGGAGGGTCCCAACTCCTGAGAACCCCCCAAAACCAGGCCCAACCTGGTGGAGGCTCCTCCCCAGGACGAGACTTAACGAAGGAAAGTTTACACTGCTCCCTCCTCGTGCCATTTCTCTTCTCTCTCTCTCTCTTTTCCCTCCCTTCAGCTGCTTCGGGTTCCTCTCATCCAAAAGCAGGATCCGGTCTCCCCATTCTGCTCCCTCTTCCTGATTTTTTTTCCTTTCCCTTTATCCCCCCACCCAAAATAAAAATCACCTCTCCCTGGGGGGGGACTCTTGGGCAGCCCTGGGCCTCTACTTTTGGGGTTTGACCCCCAAACAGCCCCCACTTTTGGGGTTTTGCCCCCCACCTTTGGGGTTTGCCCCCCACCCCGCTCCATCCCTCGCGCTGGCAGCGAGGAGAAGCGCTGGGATGCAGGAATCTGGACACCCCCCCCCCCTCAAAACCCCCCCCCAAAATCCTTCCCTGTTGGCTGGTTTTTTTCTTTGTGTTGAGGATATTTTTAGTTCCTTTGCTTCCCTTTCTTTTCCTCCCCCAATTCCATCCCTAAATTAAAATTTAGAGCAATATCCCTGGGCCCAGCTGCTCCCTGGAGGTACCGGTTGCGCCGTGGGAATAAAGGGGTTCGCGCTCTGCCGTGTGGCAAAACCCCAGCAGCCCAAAGGGGGGGGGGGGGTCCTGGCTTTGTTGCCCCCCCCTCACCCCCTTTTTCGTGCCCCAAGGGGGGGTTTTGTTTCCCTCTTTAGTTGGTTGAGCAAATGAAATAAAGGAAAGTCGATTTTGAGCCTTCCCAGCTGCTCCAGGATCGCCGCGGCGCTCGGCTCCGCCTGCCCCAGAGGTGCTGCTGGGAACACTGGGGGTGGGGTCAGGGTGGGACCACCAACCCCAGGACCTCCAGGTCCTGATGGGTCGGTGACCCCAGGACCTCCAGGTCCCAATGGGCCACCACCCCTGGGTCCCAGTGGGCCACCAACCCCAGGGTCCTCATGGACCAGTGACCCCAGGACCTCCAGGTCCCAGTGGGCCACCAAGCCTGGGTCTCAGTGGGCCACCAACCCCAGGGTCCTGATGGACCAGTGACCCCAAGACCCCCAGGTCCTAAGTGGCCACTGACCCCAGGTTCCCATAGACCACCCAGCCCCAGGTCCCAATGGGCCACCAGCCCCTGGGTCCTGATGGGCCAGTGACCCCAGGACCCCCAGGTCCCAGTGGGCCACTGGACTCAGGTTCCTGTGGGCCACCAACCCCAGGACCTCCAGGTCCCAATGGGCCACCACCCCTGGGTCCCAGTGGGCCACCAGCTCCAGGGTCCTCATGGGCCACCAACCCCAGGACCTCCAGCTCCCAGTGGGCCACTGGACTCAGGTTACCATGGGCCACCAACCCCAATGGGCCACCAGACCCTGGATCCTGATGGGCCAGTGACCCCAGGACCCCCAGGTCCCAGTGGGCCACTGGACTCAGGTTCCTGTGGGCCACCAACCCCAGGACCTCCAGGTCCCAATGGGCCACCACCCCTGGGTCCCAGTGGGCCACCAGCTCCAGGGTCCTCCTGGACCAGTGACCCCAGGACCTCCAGGTCCCAATGGGCCACCACCCCTGGGTCCTCATGGGCCACCAAGCCCAGGGTCCTGATGGGCCAGTGACCCCAGGACCTCCAGGTCCCAGTGGGCCACCAAGCCTGGGTCCCAGTGGGCCACCAACCCCAGGGTCCTGATGGGCCAGTGACCCCAGGACCCCCAGGTCCCAGTGGGCCACCAGCTCCAGGGTCCTCATGGGCCACCAACCCCAGGACCTCCAGGTCCCAGTGGGCCACCACCCCTGGGTCCCAGTGGGCCACCAGCTCCAGGGTCCTCATGGGCCACCAACCCCAGGACCTCCAGGTCTCAATGGTGGCCAATGGGCCACCACCCCTAGATCCTGATGGACCAGTGACCCCAGGACCTCCAGGTCCCAATGGGCCACCAGACTCAGGTTTCCATGGGCCACCAACCCCAGGACCCCCAGGTCCCAGTGGGCCACCAAGCCTGGGTCCCAGTGGGCCACCAGCTCCAGGACCCCCAGGTCCCAAAGGGCCACCAGCCCTTGGGTCCTGATGCCCCCCCACCCATTCCCTGGGTCGTGTCCAGCCTGGATCTGGCACTGATTGGGGGGGGGGGGGGGGGAATCACAGGGCCCCCCCCCAGCCCTGCAGGAGGGAGTTGGTGGTCCCCCAAGCCCCCCCCACCCCCCCCAGCTGGGCCTGAACCCCCTTTCTCAACCAAAAAAGCCACTTTAAGACCCAACCACAGGGGGTGGGGGGGGTGGGGCTGAGCCCCCCCCCCCCCCCAGGACCCCCCACTTTATTGGAAGGTGAAAATTGGAAGGGGGGGGAGCAGGGGCTGGGGGTCCCCATCACCAGACTGGGGGGGGGCTGTGGGGACCCCCATTATCACACTGGGGGGGGGCTATGGGGACCCCTATTATCAAACTGGGGGTGCTGTGGGGACCCCCATCACCAAACTGGAGTGGGGGGGCTATGGGGATCCCCCATTATCCAACTGGGGGGGTTATAGGGACCCCCATCACCAAACTGGAGTGGGGGGGGGCTATGGGGACCCCCCATTATCAAATTGGGGGGGCTATGGGGACACCCATTATCAAACTGGGGGTGCTGTGGGGACCTTCATTATCAAACTGGGGTGGGCTGTGGGGACCCCCATTAGCAAACTGGGGGGGCTGTGGGGACCCCCATCACTAAACTGGGGGTGCTATGGGGACCCCATCACCAAACTGGGGGGGACGACTATGGGGCCTCCCATTATCAAACTGGGGGAAGCTATGGGGACCCCCCTTATCAAACTGGGGTAGGCTGTGGGGACCCCCATTATCAAACTGGCGGGGGGGGGACTATGGTGACCCCCCCATTATCAAACTGTGGGTGCTATGGGGACCTCTATTATCAAACTGGGGGGGCTATGGGAACCCCAATTATAAAACTGGGGTGGGCTATGGGGATCCCATTAGCAAACTGGGGGGGCTGTGGCGACCCCATCACTAAACTGGGGGTGCTATGGGGACCACATCACCAAACTGGGGGGGGGGGGGGCTATGGGACCCCCCATTATCAAACTGTGGGGACCCCCATCACCAAACTGGAGTGGGGGGGCTATGGGGATCCCCCATTATCCAACTGGGGGGGTTATAGGGACCCCCATCACCAAACTGGAGTGGGGGGGGGGCTATGGGGACCCCCCCATTATCAAATTGGGGGGGCTATGGGGACACCCATTATCAACTGGGGGTGCTGTGGGGACCTTCATTATCAAACTGGGGTGGGCTGTGGGGACCCCCATTAGCAAACTGGGGGGGCTGTGGGGACCCCCATCACTAAACTGGAGGGGGGGGACTATGGGGACCCCCATTATCAACTGTGGGGACCCCCATCACCAAACTGGAGTGGGGGGGCTATGGGGATCCCCCATTATCCAACTGGGGGGGTTATAGGGACCCCCATCACCAAACTGGGGGGGGAGGGGCTGTGGGTACCCCCATCACCAAACTGGGGGTGCTTGTTGGGACCCCCCCACTCCCCCTTTGCAGTGTTTTGGGGGGGGTCCCAGCAGCGTAAGCCCCCCCCCTCCCTTGGGTCACTGCTGGGCCAGCTTGGCCGCCTCCGCCTTGATGAGGGCGATGAGGTCCTGGTTGATGAGGAACACGAAGCGCAGGCTGGCAATCTTGTGGGGGGGGGGGGGGGGGGCAAATTATGAGCAAAGGGGGGGTCCCAGGACCCCCCCCAGGACCCCCAAACCCCCCCCCCAACCTTTACCTCCACCACTGAGTTGTTGTTCAGCTTCCACTTGTTGCCCCCCAGCAACCGGGCGCCCGTCGATGTAGATTGGGCGCCGGCCCTCGTTAGCGATGAAGAACTCCCCGTTGTTCTTCAACTTGATGACACCTGGAGGGAAAATTGGGTGTGAAAGGAAGTGGGGGGGGGGACACAGAAAAAGCCCCCCCCCCCCACTCAGAACCCCCCAAAAATCCCCACCCTGTACCCTGCTTGCGGGAGATCTTCCAGGCCGGTCCCTCCAGGGCGAGGTCGACGTCGATCTGGTTGTCCTTGGTGGCTCTGCCCAGTGTGATCTGGGGGGGGGGGGGGGTTATTGGGAGGGGTTGGGGGGCTGTGGGGGGGGGGCAGTTGGGGGGGCTCCCTGGGGAGGTTGGGGGGCTGGCGAGGGGAGTTGGGGGTCTGTGGGGGCAGTTGGGGGGCTCCCTGGGGTGGTTGGGGTTCTGTGGGGGGCAGTTAGTGGGGCTCCCTGGGGAGGTTGGGGGGCTGTGGGGGGGCATTATGGGCCTGTGGGGGGCAGTTGGGGGGCTCCCTGGGGAGGTTGGGGGGCTGTGGGGGGGCAGTTAGGGGGCTGTGGGGGGCAGTTAGGGGGCTGTGGGGGAGTTGGGGGCTCCCCGGGGCGGTTGGGGGGCTGTGGAGAAGGATTGGGGGGCTGGGGGGGGCAGTTGGGGGGCTCCCTGGGGAGGTTGGGGGGCTGTGAGGGGGAGTTGGGGGGCTGTGGGGGCAGTTGGGGGGCTCCCTGGGGTGGTTGGGGGGTTGTGGGGGGCAGTTAGGGGGCTCCCTGGGGAGGTTGGGGGGCTGTGGGGGGGAGTTATGGGCCTGTGGGGGGCAGTTAGGGGGCTCCCTGGGGAGGTTGGGGGGCTGTGGGGGGGCGTTATGGGCCTGGGGGGGCAGTTGGGGGCTCCCTGGGAAGGTTGGGGGGCTGGGGGGAGAGTTGGGGGCTGTGGGGGGGCAGTTGGGGGGCTGTGGGGGGGAGGTTGGGGGGCTGTGGAGAGGTTGGGGGGCTGTGGAGAAGGGGTTGGGGGGCTGTGGGGGGTCAGGGAGCGCAGGGAAGGGCTGTGGGGGGGAAGTTGGGGGGCTGTGGGGGGCAGTTAGGGGGCTGGGGGGGGGCATTTGGGGGGTTCCCTGGGGAGGTTGGGGGGCTGTGAGGGGGAGTTGGGGGCTGGGGGGGGCAGTTGGGGGGCTGTGGGGGGCAGTTGGGGGGGAATAGGGGGGCTCCCCGGGGTGGCTGGGGGGGGGGGGCAGTTGGGGGGCTGTGGGGAGGGGTTGGGGGGCTCCCTGGGGACCTCAGGGGGTGCAGGGAAGGGCTGGGGGGGGGATGGGGAGGGGTCTGGGGGGGGTTGTGTGGGGATCGGGGGGGACTGGGGGGGCCTGGGGGGGGGTCTGTGGGAGGATCTGGGGTGGGTTTGGGGGGGTGGTCTGGGGGGGGTGGTCTGTGTGGGGAGGATATGGGGGGGGTCAGTGGGGGGGGTGGGGGAGTCTTGGGAGGGGTCATGGGGGGCATCTGGGGGGGGTCTGTGGGGGAGGATCTGGGGGGGGTCAGTGGGGGAGTCTGGGGGGTCTGGGGGGGGTCAGTGGGGGGGGGTTCTGTGGGGAGGATCTGGGGGGGGTCTGTGGGGGAGTCTGGGGGGGGGAGATATGGGGGGGGTCAGTGGGGGGGTCTGGGGGGGCTCTGGGGGGTCTCCAGCCCCCCCACCCACCTCCCGCCGAGCGCATCAGGTACCGAACCATCCGCCCCCGCAGCACCGCCAGCGTCTGGCTGTCGAAATCCGGGGAGCTCATCCCTGCAGGGACGGACAGACAGACGGGACACGGGGCTGGGGGACGGCCAGACGGCCAGGGGGACAGCTTGGGGAGGGACAGGGGGACGGACAGATGGACAGACCGACGGCTTTGGGGACAGACAGAGGAGTGGATGGATGGGTTTGGGGATGGACAGACAGACAGAC
>JAUMJL010002604.1:0-43370 GCA_033558185.1 Dromococcyx pavoninus | reverse complement strand
AGCGCTGATTGGCATGCGGCTCAGCCAATGGGGTTGAGGCAGGCAGCGTGGCGGCCGCTCCCTGAGGAGCGGTTGTTGCGGCGGGGGAGCTCCTCGGGGACCATCGAAACTGTGCGGGCGCGGGGCGCTGCGGGGTGCCGGGCCGCGCCGCCATGGCTAAAGGTGCGCGGGCTGAGCTGGGGCGGCAGAGCCGGGCGGGGGCCGGGCTGCGCGGGGCATCCCGCGGCGCGCCTCTCCTGCCGGGTGGCGCGGGGCGCCGGGGCCGGCGGGACTCCTCCCCCGCGCGGAGTGCGCAGCGCGCCGGGAAGGGGCTGGGCCGGCGCGGCTCGCCCTGCCGCATCTAGCCCTTTAAACATGGCGCAGGCGGTGGCGGGCGGGCCGTGACCCCGGCATGGCTCAGGCGCCGCTCTTCCTCCTTCGCTCCTAGGCAGGAACATGCCCAGCGCCCGGCCTGGCGGCGCCGAGGAGAAGAGCTGCGAGAGGAAGGGCCCCGACCGGCCCCGCGCCGGAGAGGTAAGCGCTGCCCGGCTCCGCCGGGCTGCGGGGGCTCGGGGCAGGCAGGAACCGGGAACGTTTTACAGGGGTAGGATGAAGGGCAATGGCTTTAAATTGGAAAGGGGAAGATTAGATTGGACATTAGGAAGAAATTCTTCACGATGAGTGTGGGATGCCTTGGCACAGGTTGTCTGGGGAAGTCGTGAATCCCCCTCCTTGGAGGTGTTCGAGGCCAGGCGGAGCTTTGAGCAGCCTGACCCAGCGGGAGGTGTCCGAGCCCATGGTAGGGAGCTGGACTTGGATGGGCTTTAAGGTCCCTTCCAACGCGAACCACTCTGATCCTACGAACTCTCTTTGCGCTTCCCCTGGAGCTGTCAACGAGCCAGGCCCTCCCCTCCGTGCCATCTCCCCCGTCCTGTGGCTCTGCCGCAGCCGATTGGTACTGCGCTTTTTAACCCCCCGGGGCGGTAACTGTGGCTGATGCATCAGAGCCCCGCAGCCCTGCCGGGAGAATCCCTGCTCCCCGGACTCTCCCGGCTGGCACAGACAAAGACGTGGCAGCCGAGCCTCGGTAGCGCCAAGAGCTGGGAATGAGGGGAGGAAGCTACGCTGGGAAAAGAGCTGTACTGAAAGCCAGAAGGCTCTGGTGGCAGGTGAGCTGCTGCAGTTCACGGCTTCTGGCTTCCTCCAGAAACGCCCATATCCTCTGTTCACTAAATCTTGATAACTTTGCAGCATGGGGTTCGCTGCTTGCAATTGTTAAGATGGAGCATTTTTGTGGTATTTCATCCTCAAAAGCTCCTGGTTTTTAAATAAGTGAGGCTTGTCTTTCATAGGCCTTTCAGAAATACTGGGGGTCAGGGAGTGTCCGACCCACTTGCTTTTTCTCTGGCTATTTTACTGTAATCTTAATCTTCAATAAAGTTTATTTCTGCACTGAGATTTGAACCTTTGACTAGTCTTACTTTGTTACTCATGATTATGCTAATCACTAAAATTATCCTGTGTATTCTGTTGTGTGCTTTGTTTACTTTTTTAGTGGTTGTTTTTTTAAGTGTATGACTGCATGTGCTGGAGGATTGATATAGTCAGCTATATTTGAGCTATATTTTTAACTAATGGGATCCTTTTTGTGCTTTTCTTTAAAAAAATGCATGATTTTATTGTTTTAACTGGCTTGCAATGTCTGAAAATTGCTTGTAGTTGAGTCAAAATATAGCCAAGACAAACTTATTCTGGCCAAGCTGCATCTGCTTCTCCAGGCCAACAAATTCACAGCTGAAATCTGTGTGCTCTGCACAGCCAAACTTGGTGAGGTGGCAGGAGGCCGTAAAAGCAAAGGTGGCACGACTCCACTGAACTCTGCTAAATTTGATACTGTTCAGTGTTGATGTTTTTGGAGCCCGAACCAGCGTACAAACCCCACTCAGTGTGGTGTTGGACCATACCAGAGGGTTTTACCATGTTTCTGGCTGGGCATAAGTGCTTTGTGTAGACTTCTCATAGTTTCTTGTGCTGTGAACAACTTTCACGTGTTATTTTGTGAAATATAATGGATGAAAAAAAGATACCATTGTTTATCTCCCAGGCTTTACTGAGAGGTGTCACTCAAGGTAGACTGTGCAACTGATTCCTGTCTTCTGTGCTGCTCAGAAGAGCATATAATTAACTGTTGTAACATTTGACACCTCATGAGAGTGTTTGAGTAAGCTCATACCTCTCTGGCTATGAGAAGTATGTTCTGGGCTTGGGCAGTTTTTGCTGTGTTACCGGTATTTTTTTTGTCTTGCACTCTTTCAGGCTGCTTTCCTCCTGAGGAGCTCAGAATTGGGTGTTTAGTTTTTTCTTTTTTGCAGCACCAGAGTTCATGCTGTGAAGCACAGGGTAGAAGCTAGAGTTAGTTACAACTGTCCCACCCTTCCACATTTCATATGAAAGTACTCTTGGACTGAGAGTTTGCATTAGTAAAACTGTCAGAGTGCTTACCACTTATGTTTTCACTTAGTAGAAATAGCAACAGCAGCAAGGACAATGCATTAAAACAGTGTAATTTGCATTAGCAAGGTCAGCCCTGGTCTTTACAGCATGTTGTGGATACCAATGTGATGTACTGGGCATCTCTGGGATATACTGATTTCTGTCTGGGTCTATTTTAGGAGAATGTGTTCATTGGTCAATCCAAAATCTACAGCTACCTGAATCCTAGCAAAACTCCTGGTGCTCGCCCCCCGCTTCAAGAAGAAAACTCTGTCATGTATCACGAGGTGAAATGTCAGGGCAAAGCACTAAACAAAGCCTACAGGAAAGGAGATGGTAAGATTGATCCTTGGATTTTTCCTCTCCTTAAACGTGCTCC
Source organism: Dromococcyx pavoninus (assembly GCA_033558185.1). Classification (NCBI taxonomy): domain Eukaryota; kingdom Metazoa; phylum Chordata; class Aves; order Cuculiformes; family Neomorphidae; genus Dromococcyx; species Dromococcyx pavoninus. The sequence goes on along the minus strand of JAUMJL010002604.1, from coordinate 40,519 downwards.
CCCTCCCCAGGTTGAATACTTCAATGCACAGCCAAGAGGGCCACACAGCTCCCCTGGCCCAGTGTTTTTTCCAGTCTTACAACTCTGTTTGCAAACTGGGACTTCGCAAAGATGAGGGTGTCCTTATTCTTTTCAAAACTTACGTCACAGATTTACCAGCCAATTCTTCCTCTGTTTTTTTTTTGGTCTGGCTATGCTTGTATTGTCTCTCTGGATATAAAAAGCTAATGGTTGCGTTGTCACTATGCCCTAATCTCCCTTAATTCTATTACTGCTTCCTCAGGGCAGTGTTTGACAGTTTATCTATTTTTTCCGCTCTCTGTTTTATTACTTATAGCTGGTTTATTCTATAATTTCACTACTTTATACTAATTTATTTAAAGGTAGTTCAAAGTCAAATTGAGTATGAGATAGAAGTGTTGGTAGAAGAAGAAACAACTCTTAATTTTTCAGGATGAAATAAAGCCAGTTAGAAGGAGGAGCACAGATCATGGATGCTGACTGCCAGGTTCCGTAGATGCTTCACTGTAGTGACTAGGAATGGGAATGTTCCATAAGTTGGTGGAGGGGGATAAATAAGCTGGCTTGTATTTAAAGGTGTATTTAATAACCCTGGTAGCTTTTCAAAATGTTTTAATGCAAACAGTTTTGGCAAGCATGTATTTTAAGTCCTACTCAACATAGGAAGTGTCAGATTTTTTTTGAAACTTAGTGTCTTCAGCTCCTAATTTAGCTCTGCAGTTTTGACAAAGTGAAGATTGCTTCAGCCTGTCACACTGTGGTGGCCTTGCAGCTGTGCTTCATTTCACCAGTGAGACTGAAGCATCTGTCTCAGCAGATGGGACTGTTAAACCTGGTGATTTGCTTTAAATAAAACTTTATTCAGATTTAAGCCATGCTCACCTACATCTAAATCAGTTGTCTGAGAAGGAGGATATTGTTGCATCAAGGTGGGATGCATGCGACCAAGAAAACGTTGGTTGTGTGTGGGGTAGACTTCTGTAAGTGCCAGCTCTCTTGCTCCTGTAGATTTTGTGTGAGTGGTGTTGGCCACTTCGTACTTGCAGCTCCTGATCAGAGCAGTGCAGGATCCAGAGAGTCTTCCTCTCCCTCATTGATGCGGGGTATTGATTAGTTTATGGCTACCTGATAGTTTAGTGTACTGGATGCAAGCTGTGCAGTTGTTTCAAACACTGCATGTGTTTGAAGGTGCTGCATGTTCAGTTTTGGAAAACTGAGTCGCCAACCTAACATGGCAAAGGACTTGAGCTCTGTTTTACCCTTACCCTTTCTCTGCTCACCCCTGCCTCTACTGCATGTGCTGTAGCAACGACTACTCAAAAGCTGAGTAACAGCCTCTGGGTTCTGGCAGAAATCGTCTGTATTATTCCCTTCCTCTTTCTGCTAGTTTGACAAAACTAGAAACCATTGAAATTCATTTAAAGCTCTTTGGTTTAGATGATCTTAACAGAGCCTTACTTTATTTTCCTGTCACCAGGAAAAAAGAATGGTGGCAATGTAATCGAAGGTGCTATGAAACCAGAAGACCAGAAAGAGAAAGAAGGCGGGCCCAATGCTTCTGTGCCCTCTGATCAAAAACAAGAAACTGCAGAAACACAAAAGACGCCCCTGCCATCAGCCTGTGCTGCTGAGGCCAATGCAAAGCCAGCTCAGAAAAAGATGGTTAAAGCAAAACGTGGACCAAGGAGAAAGTAAGTGACCTCTGGAATTGGTAAAAGCTTTTCTTCTGTATGTCCTTGTGAACCAGTAGGGTTTGATCTGGGTTTTTCCTTCAGGAACTACATTAATGTTGCTCTTGTTTTGCTCCCTTTTTTAAACAAACGGTTATGTTGGGGAAACAAATCTTCAAGGCAACTACTTTTTTTTTCCTCAAGAATAACATATTTGAAAATAACACCCAAAGTATTTATCTACCTTACAGAGGACTTCTATTGTTCTTGCAAGCACGACTAGTGTATTTTATTTGAAGTTGAATACTGGCTGATCACCTATAGGAAATAAAATTAATGTGCCATTAAGAACTACTTTTCTCTGGACAAAGGGGGATGTAGCTTATCTGAAACAGAATATTAGGTTGATTACAGTAGGAGGCTTCCTGACTGAGCTGATGCTCTTTCTCACGGTAATGGAATAATGTGACCTAGCACTAATGGATTCCTTGCCAAGCAGTTTTAGTGGCCTAAAATTTAGAGTCCTTACTGGCAAGGCACACAGGGGACTTCAGACTTGTAATGTCACCTTCAGTTGATTTCCAATGGCATCTGATCCTTATTGCTGAAGAATTAGTGCTAGAGTAATGGAAATAGGATGGGGAAGAAAGGAGATGTAGCATTTGGCTTGAGGTGGAGAATACTGATAACAAATGCTGATTCATATTGATCATCTTTCAATGTACCAAGCTGAAAATAAAAAAAATTTTGCATGTATCTGTCCTAGTGGTGTAACTTCACACATAGTCTGAAACAAGTGTGTTCTGTGTTTCTTATCCCTTAGAACACAAGGAAGAACACCGAATCGAAAAGTGACAGATTATTACCCAGTTAGAAGAAGTTCCAGGAAAAGCAAATCTGAATTGGAGGTAGTGCTTCTTGTTAAAATAACATCTTATAAATGTTGCTGGTTAATTGGATGTTTAGGGAAGTGTGTAACTATCTGTAATTAGTTTCTATTGGTCAACACAAATAGTGTTGTGCACTGGAAGTATTATTAAGAACTTTCTTAAGATTTGGAGATGCTGATTCAGTTCTTCTAGGACAGACTCCAGCTGCTTATGTATTTGGGGTGGGGCAGGAATCTGTGTCTCTACCATTCAGCTTTGCTAGAAATATGGGATGGTTTGGAAGGATGAATGTCACTGGCTAATTGTTTCCTTTTAGCTATAGCATAAGCTACAAAACCTATCAACACAACTGTGGTTTTGCTTGTTCTTGTTTCTCCTGCAGACTGAGGAGAGGAGGAAAATAGATGAGCTAATTACAAGTGGGAAAGAAGAAGGAATGAAGGTAACTGCAATGCCAGCCTGAGTAGCCATCCTTTACTTGTAAACATTACATCTTGCTGTTAATCTGTTTAAGCAGAAAGTAGCAGAACTCTGTCTCAGAACTGCTGCAGTTCATCAGTAATGGACCAAAACTGGAACACACTGTCTTTCCTTTTGCAGTTTCGCTCTGGAGAACATGTATGTGCAGCCTCAGTCACAGATATTGAAGGGGTTTTATAGTCTTCAGTGAAAATGCACTTGCTCCCTTTAGTATCTCATTGCTTGTGTTAGCTTCAGAAATGAGGTTAGATACAGCATCTTAATCATCATGTGGTTAAAAGGTAACACCCCTATACTGTTTGTATGGTAACAAATTCTCAGCCTGTTCACAGCCCATCACTGAGGGCCTTGGTTTTGGCATTTGGGATAAGGGGCTGTGCTGATTTTCCTCCCACTGCTAGCAAATACTGATTATTGGGACCATGTGCTTTCAATTTGGGTTACTCTGATCACCTTTTTAAGAATTTAAAGCAGAAATGGTTCCTGGAAGTGCAGAAGAGCTGTGATTTTTGAAAAGCAGCAGCCTGCAGTTAGTACTGTCCAATCCATGACTGTCATGGGAAAACTTTCCAGGAGTTGTCCAATTTACGGGGGGGGACAGGAAAAATAAAGTGTACTGGGTGATAAATGTAATTTCTGTGACTGATCATTCTGTTCTCTCTTTAACCTGTGCTAATGGTGGTGGTGATTTTGCAGTGGAAAAGCTTACTGCCTCAGTTAATGGGTAGTCTAAAATTAAAAACACATAATTCTTCTAAGTGTACATTGTTTTAAAAAGTAATTCTTAGTTTGAGAAGACCCTGTATCAAAAATACCTGTTAACTCAGGATGTATCCCGGACTCGTCCTATATTTCTTCTACATGCTATGCATCGTGCTCCTACAGCTTTGTCTGCAGTGCATACAAAAACCTGCTGTAGCATTTTTTTAAGGACAAATCACTAATTTCCTAGTAAACAGCATATTTGCAGTCATGTAAGTAGTTTCTAATTACCCAGCTGATTTTCTGTTCAACTCAACAGATAGGTTACATCGATGGCAAAGGCAGAGGAGTAATCGCTACTAAACATTTTAATCGAGGAGAATTTGTAGTTGAATATCATGGGGATCTCATCGAGATCACTGATGCTCGAAAGCGAGAAGCTGTGTATGCTCAAGATCCATCCACAGGCTGCTATATGTACTATTTTCAGTACCTCAGCAAAACCTACTGGTAAGCTTCACTTCCCTGAAGTGTGATAGTTGAGTGATAGAGGCTTTGAATGCTGCTAAGTCTTTTCTTGTTTTCATGACGTTAATTGGAAGATTTTTGGGAGCACTCTTTCATGGCCCAAGAGCCTCCTGGGCTAAAAGGAAAGGTAGGTGACTCACAGCCCTGTTATCTGAATTACAGCACAAGCTATATGGAGCGTTGTATCTGCTTGGATGGGACTTCCAGCTCTGCTATGGACTTCTGCCTAAATTTATTCTCTTATAAAATTAACTACTTTTCCTGAGTTGCAAAGACTTTGTTTGAAAAGCAATACTGACAAACTCTCTGGAAGAAAAACGCTTCCTTCCGCTGTCTTTGCCTGAGTCGTCGTCTTTCTCTTGTACCTGACACCTACCCCATGTGCATGCCTTGTCGCTCTATTTGCTGGTTCATTTGCCCCAAACTCCAGTTCTCCCAAAGCAACTCCCAAAGCAACTACTCAGACTAAGTTCTTTCCTCCCTGGCTAATACTACAGGATACTGTAGTAGGGGTCATTTAGCCTGTACGTTAATTACCTTGAAGTGCTCTGTATCCTAGGTGTCTGACCTGCAGTCTAGATGCCATAATGATAGCTGCCATAACAATACTTTGTGCAATGAGAGGCACTAGAGCTTTAGTTTCCGGGCCTCTGGAGGTCAGGCATGGAGTATTTGGGCATTTTCAGTCTTCTGTGTGAGTAGAGACTCTTGCTGGCTTACTTGGTGTGCTTAGCTTGGATACAGCTTTCCTGAGGGAGGGTATTTAACTTCTCCAGTCTTTCTGGGGGTGTTCTACATCTGGATTCTGCTGTTCCTTGTGAACTCTTGAGAGCTGCTTGGAAATGGGCAGCTCAGAAAAATACAGTTCAAAGTTTTCCATTTTCTGTGTTTTTTGCTAACTTAAAAAATCTCCCAGAATCACTTTAGTTTACCTGCATTGCCATATCATGCGCTGTCTGTTTAATTCTGTGCACATTCTGACGCATTCCATTTCCTTCATTTCTTCAAGACCTGTGTGGAGTCCTCAGATTTTTTTATCTGATTTGCACTTTGTTTTTTTGTCCACAAACGTGATTGCGCAATATGCAGCAATTCTGCATTCTGTTCTTGTTCCTTCAGTGTTGATGCTACAAAAGAAACTAATCGTCTGGGAAGACTGATTAATCACAGCAAATGTGGCAACTGTCAGACGAAACTTCATGATATTGATGGTGTGCCTCATCTCATCCTGATAGCTTCCAGAGACATTAAAGCTGGTGAAGAACTGTTGTATGACTACGGAGACAGAAGCAAAGCTTCCATCGAAGCTTATCCATGGCTGAAACACTAATTCATCCCCTCTGAGTTTGTTTTTTTTGGACTGAGTGCTCTACAAGGAGTCAGTGGGTTTTTTTTTCCTGTCCTCACTTCCCTCAGCTTTTAGCTAATGGTGTTCTGAGCTCCTTAAAAACTACCTTTTTGCTTTGCAGTATTTAAATGCCCATTACAGTTTCCTAGGCAAGCTTGAATAATTGATCTTAGATTGCCAAAACTTCTATATCATAAAAGGAACCTTCCCTAAAATTTCAATATTTCTCCATAGTGACCAGTGCTGCTTGAGCCTGCAGTCAAACATTTGTGCAGAAACTCACTCCCTTTTGGTGTGCTTCTGCAATGAAATGTCAATCTCCGCTTTGGAGTGATGACCTTGGCATTAGCTTTATGATAGCAGATGTATTTCTGCACTCTCTTGTGCATCCAGTGGCTCAACTGCTCATCAGACTGCTTTTTACAACCCAGTGCTGATGGGCTTCTCTGAGATGGATGCTACTGTTGTTCTGAAATAATTGTGGTAGGGATCCAGTTTTTCCAGTGTCGTGTCTCCTGTTGGCAGTGAACTTTAATGCATTGGTGCTGAGGGATATGAATGGTCAAATTGGCTGCTTTCTTCAGAGAAACTACTCCAAGCCAAATCAGGGTGGATTTTGATAGACTGGGTGGATATCGATTAGAAACGTGAAGATAGAACTTCACTGTGAGAATCAATGTTTGAAATTACTTATTTTCTAAAACTTAAGATGGTACCTTTTTATAGCCGGTGGCTGATTCTTGGAGGTGTCTCCCAGAGGATTTTAAAGAAGTAAAAGAAAAAGCTCTCTTCAAAAATGTTTTATTACCTTCCTATGCTAATTAGCCACATCAGAAGCTATTTATTTACTGTGAATGCTTGAAGTAGAGCATAGCGGTTCTAAAAATAGGAGTCATCTTCATATGCAGCTTCAAACTGTAATGATGGAGTTTATGCAATGAAGAAAGTAGATTCCTTATTGCCTGGTCCTGTAGGTCTGTCCAGCGTGGTCTGGTCCTAAACGGGAGTTGAGTGCTTAGCATCTTGCAGATATTTAACATTACTCTTGGAGAACCAAATCTGTGATATAGGCGGGCAATACAATGCAGGTCCTTTATGTTAAAGATGAATTCTTACCAATTGGAATTTTTGCCAAGGCAAGCTTGGCACGTGTGTAGATGAAAATGGCTGTGAGCCGTCAGCCACGCTTGCTGCTGGAAGATGTCAGCAAAGGATCTGTGGCTCTGTTAATGTCTTGTGTTCCTCATGTCTTGAAGGCTGCTGCTGTTCCAGCTAATGCCCCCTAGGACAATCCTGCCTATGTGATAGGTCAAACGGTAACAACATCCTGGTTCTATGCTCCAGCAGCAAGAGAGGTGGCGTAGTGTGATGTATTTTTTAAATTAAAAACTTGAAGACAATGTCTCTGTAAAATAAAGAATATATTTATTATTGATGAAGTGGCTGCTATAGTACCTGTCTCCATTGCAGATTGTTAGCATCTTGAAAGAAAGCTGTGAAAATCATTAGCCATTAAATGCTTTATATTATTTATCACTTAACACCGGGCAAGCTCATCAGAGACAGCCTGAGTGTTTTCACCATTTCTGAAGAATTAACTGGAGACCTGTTACCTTGTGGGTACTGAGTTACAGGTAAGCTTCATTGGCTGACTTGTTTGGGTTGGCACTGATTTTCTCTGGTCTCAGTAACAGAGACTACAGCAGTGTGTACAGTATCCTGTTTTACTACAGCACTTCCCTTAAGTCAAAATAGGAATAAAATGCTTCTTTTTTGTTTCTTTTTATTTAAACATTTGCTTGTTCCCTCTCAGGTCAAATAGCTTAAAACCTCTTGTTCTTTAGCATCACTTTTGTAAATGAGAAAGGGGGAAGACCTCTCCCTACTTCACAATTTAAAAAATTGTCTTTTCTGAAACGCATAACTGGTAATCAAGTAGCACTGCATCGGAAGATGGTAATAAAGCTGATGTTGCACTGAGTATGTATCCTTTACTTTTCTAGGAACTGATATGTGTGTATTTATATATCTCGGAGTACTTTTTGCAGAAGCATGCCATTAAAATTTTTGTATTTGTACCTTATAGGAAGGTTTCATCTTCTGACAGGCAAAGATGCCCTTGGGCTGGGAGCTAAGGTTCCTTTGTCAGGCTCACCTGGCTTTGCCAGAGGCCCTGAGAGGACACCAGCCTCTTCTCTTGTAGGCATAGCTGTGGAATTTGCTGCCCTTTTGAGAGTACTGCTCACTGAGCACCAGTGTGGATGTAACTGCAATGGTTCCACAGAAAGAACAGCCCAGAAAAGCTGAGGTGCTCTCCTGACTGCTTTAACTGGTGAACTCCCACTTCTTTTTTGTTATTTTTTCATAAAGAACATCTTAAATTGATAATTGCAGCTTTCAATATTGTCTCCTTCCACTGCCTGCGAAGAATGGCCTAGGGCTATGTTGGTCTTCCATGCCTTCCTGCCAGGGTGGTACTTCAGCACAGCTGTTTTATCTCTGCAGTCCATTACCTGAAGTTGTTTCATTAAGACTCAGTGTTTAGTGAGTTCTGGGGCATAGTCCCAGCTTTTAAAGGTGACTAGAAAATATTTTCCTTAATAACCCACAGGAGAGGATGGAGTTCAGAGCTGTATCGTGGCTGTTGCTGGTGTGTGATTGATTGGCTGTGGTTGGGTTTCCACCCTTCTCAACACAAAGCCTCTGCTAAGGAAATGCAGTAACTTCCTTCCCTGCTCTACAAAATACATTGTGGGGACAGGGCCAAGGCTAATTAATATATCGAAGATGGCAAAAGTACTTTGGCTGCTCTCTGCCCTGGCTAAACCAGCCTGCATAGCTCACATGTCTTTGATGTTGCCTTGCTAACCTTCAGTTGCTAATGAATTCTCTCTGAAAGGAGACTGCAGTTCTACCTTCTGCAAAGCCGCATTCACGTTCAGCATCTGAGCAGATGTGGGAAGTGCCCTATATTTTTCACACTGCTAGCATTTGAGAGGGAATCAAAAGATTTCAGAGTCTGCTTTCACTTCTGAAGAGAGCAAGATCACAGTTTGATACCTGTCACTGCTCCTTTTATGTCTGTTCAGACTTTTCTGCTCTGGAAAATCTACTTTTCTAATTGGTATCTTTTGAGCTTCTCTTTCTACTCGTCTGCCCTATATGCTTCCACTTGTGATAAATCTTATTACCTGGGCTAATGAGCAGCTTGTGACAATTGATTGGAAGAACAGAGCTTATAAAAATACAACTGTCTACCACGGGAGAGTTATAGCTGACAGAAGTGAAATGTTTAGTGCATCTGTTCCAGTTGGAGCATGTCTGCACCTCTGAAAGAGACATCAGTCCTTCACGTGGGCAGAGCATGGTGCAGCAGCTTTTCTTCCCTTGTTTTGCTCTTCACTGTCTCATCTCAACCCCAGACAGCCACTCTGAGGTGTGCAGGGGCTCAGTTGTCACAGCCCAGTGGCATTGTCCTGTGGTGGGGCTGGGTGTGACAAGCTTCTGCCTCTGTACCGCCCAGCTAATGCAAAGAAAGGCACAATACAAAGCCATGCTGGGGTTTTCTTCAAGCAGTTCTGTGTTGGTGTTAGATAACTACTGGCTGCAGAAGAACAATGAGGACTGCATTCTGAATGGGTTCTTCCTTCCTAGTGCTTCTCTATGAATGTCCTTGTGAATGGCCTGTAGCTCTTAAAAAGATCTTCATCCTACAAAATAATTTGGGCTGAGCACTTTGATAGGTGGGCAGGATAAATATGTGATAGTACAGGCTCTTCTATTAAGAATAAAAATCACCTTTGTATAAACATTTATTCTCTCCATGTGAGTAATGTCTGGTAGGAATCTTTAGAAATATAAAAAGTGCCTGTCTGAAACAGTTTCTAAAACAGCAAAGTAATATCTATTCTGAAAGAATATTATACAACACAATTTTTGAGATTGCTTATTTTCTACAGTAGGAGTGATGCTTTCTCTTCCAGTCATTGACTCCCTTGATACTTAGATGCTTTCTTCAGTTCCACTTCTGAACATCAGTGGTTAAGTTCTTGAGGATGTTCATTTTCCGTGTTTAAAAGAGAACCTAAAAAATAAAAAGGCAACAAAAAGGAAATAATGTGCAACTGGAAAAGAAGGAATGTGCAGATACAGCTGCGTGGATGTGTTCTGTTCTGGGGGGCTTTAGAGATGCAGCCTGAGCTTGTGGGTAGTGAACAGAGTTGCTTCACACAAGGTAAACAACCCCCCCCCAGGGAGAGCTGGTGTGTTCCCACAGCAGAGTCCCAATGTCCTAGCAGGGGAGGCAAGGATTACATAGTTTTGCTCTGAAATGCTTGTTTTTCCTAGAAAATAGCAATGCTCTGCTTGCTGGGGTGGAGGTTGTCTTCCTGTGGAGTGCTTTTTCCACAGGAAAGGATTTCTCTGTCAGGCTTTAATTTTACAGGGAAAGAAGAAGAAAACAATATCCAGCCTACTAGGCCAAAGTTCAGAATCAGCCCCTGGATTCATGAAATGTGAAGCATCCCCTACTCTGCCTAAATGATGCAGGCACACTTACAGGCGTTTGATGATTGTCTTCTCTTCGCTGTCCTTGCTGGTGCCAGGGCTATTTTTTTCTAGTTCTTCAGTTTGGTCCCTTCTCTGTGAGATGATCCCCCTGGGAAAAGAGGCAGCTTTGTTTATTTTTTGTGACTTTGTGCATAGTGTGGTGTTGCTGGCAATGTTAAACTCTTCCCTGGGCAGCCTAGGGCATGGGTGAACAGGTGCTCACAGGACAGGTATGGTAGCCCAGCTTATTTCTTATAATGAATGACACTTATTTTCCTTAAACACTGCAATGTAGTTTTCCTTAGGCTGAGCTTTAGTGAGAACACTAAAAATGTAATGACCTGCCTTCTCCACAGAGGAAGAATGGCAAAACATAACAGGAGTGAAAGGGAAGTGTAATTAGACATTGGATTTGTACAAGAGTCCAAAGATGATAGTGGGGTGCAGACACAAATGGTGAATTTCTGCATGGCTGGATCTGTGGTACCTTCCGTGCAGCCACCAAAGGCTCACAACACGCAGCTGGGAACAGATGGGAGATTCCCAGCTCCCCTGCAAGGCAAGGGGCCATTCCTCTTTCCATCCTACAGAGGAGAAAAGAAAGGTTTTGCCTGAGCTGTAGATGTTGTCATCCTGCTTCAATGCTGCTGCACTCCACAAGGTTGTAAGAGCCTACTTTAGGCAAAATTTTCAGATTTACCAAAGGAGGTTTCCTCTGCTTGGAATCAGGTTAGATTTTTTCACAGCATGCTAATTTACTGTCCTGAGCTGATCTCATTTGTCTTGAGAGCTGAGTGAATCACGGCTGGAAGTAGCTAAGGAATACTTGTCTGGAAATAAAAATACGGGAGAGTATCTAGAAACTGGTGTGACAGCAGGCATGGGGCAAGTCTCCTGTTAAGCAGGACTATGAGCTGTGTGGTAACACTGCAGAACTCTATTTGCATTACAGCTTCTCAGAAATCATGATTAAAAATGCAATCCCCCAATATCATCAGTCATTTTATCCTCTTCTCTGTGAGGATGTCAGTTACCTTGTGCTAACAGAGCTTATTTCCAATTTCAGACATTTTAGAGCATATTTATCCTCACACCACCCTGTTCCTTTATGGCCATACAATTATCATTAAGTTTTTGTGTGAATGTCTAAAGGGAAGATGGTTTTTGGCTTAAACTGTAACCACACAGAATTACTGAACTGGAAAGCAGCATTGACACACTCTCTGGATGCACAGCACTGTGACTTAAATCACTCAAAACCTAAAAACATTCACAGTGTTAATTTTTAACTCAGCCTGTAATAAGCTGGGTAACACAACTAGGAAATGAAAGCAAGAAGCCATTCCAACAGCCGGACAGCAAAAGCAGGCGGCTGAGCCGGGGAAGCGGTGCCTCGCTGTGCCAGGAAAAGTGCTGTTGAGCAGTTTGTAAACTGACCTCTTGGATTTACCTTTAACTTTGGCTTAACCTGCCTGTCACAGACACGGCACAGGGTGGCTTACTGGATCTTAGAGGTTGATATTGAGATCTCTCAACTGAAATCAAATGCGCTCAGAAATTTTGTGTCTAGATTAAGAAGTAGTTTCTTGTCCTAAAGAGTTTGTAATACATCCTGATGATGAGGGCAGAGTAACCTTGGAGGTGAATTTGTAGCACCCAGAGCAAGACCCTTCCTGCATTACACCCTTTGCCTCACGCTGATTCTCCCAGCTGGTCCCTTCTAGAATGACCAAAATCCTTCTCTGAAAGCCTTTGTTCCACACAGTTCAAGTGCCTGACACAGCCCTCTGTCAGCAGTCTTAATACACCTCAGCTTATTTTGAATGATGATGAAAAGGCTTAATATTCTGCTTTCCAGATCAATGCCATACCCCTATGACAACAAAGGAACTGCAGAAAACCAAGCGTCCCCCAATGGAAAGCTGAAGGAGGAAGGATATTTTGACTAAAGCTGAGATGGAAACCCCCGTGCTCTTTGGTATGTAGCGTGGCTTTAGACAAGAACAGTGTGTGTGCAGCTGCTGTGACTGCATAAATTAATTCATGTGCATGAGAACCCAGCCTGTACGTGGAGTGGGAGTAGCTGTATGTAGGCTTGCAGTGGTACAATTACAGGAACAGGCTGCAAACTGCGCAGAATAAAAGGAAGTTCAGTTTTAAAATCATGTTGCATAGAAACTTCATCATTCCCACATTTTTCTTTGCTCATTTATAGGCTCTTGGGAGCAGAGATGTGTCCTGCACATCTGGACGGTGCCCAGCCCAATCCAGGTGCTTAGAACTGTGATACTCTGATCTGATAAGCTCCCCAAAACAAGAAATAACTGTCGTTATATCGTGAAGTCAACAAAGAACTACCTCTTATAGCACTGTAGTTCCTCTTGCACCACAAGAAGCTGAGCTTTCAGCTGGTTACGCTCTTGCAATACATCTCGCAGCTCCTGTAACGTGAACCGGGGGCGGTTTGGATCTGTGAGGTCTATTACCATTTTATCTGGTCCAAGGCTGAGCTGCAAAATAAACAGTGGTGGTCATGATCTTGTAACCTGACAAATTAGGGCACTCCTAGAGTAAGCACTCTGAATTTTATAAATGTATAATAATTCCTAGAACTACTATGAGTTCATCGCAATCCTGATTTCTTCCAAGGAGTTGTAGTTTTTTAATATTATTCCCTGGCCAAAATAGGGCCCAACTGTGAGAGGCTCTGGCCACAGCTAAAAGCAATGTCTCTGTCCCAAAGACTTGCAATCTAGTTTGCCAAGAAGCTGCTTTTAACTGCTGTTTGGATGAGAGAGGCTGAGCAATCAATCTAACGTCACACCAACACTCTGTGGCAGAGAGATGGAAACGAAATTCTCCTTTCCTAATTTAGGACCTTTGTGGTAATGGCTTTTTTGGTCACAGATGTGGGTTTCACTTGCACAGAGTAACAAAGCTTTAGCACTTGCATTAACAGCAAGTTTACTTTACGGGTCTGGTGCTGTGCAAGAGCTGTAAAAGGGTGGGTTTCTACACTGTGAAAATCTGCCTGAGCGGGTCTGAACTCCTCTGCCAGGACCATGCGTCACTGAGTTAAAAGTGGGGTTTGTCACTACAGCCAAACGGGGATGAGGATCCACAGCAGAGCGACCTCTCACAATCCTGAATTAAGATCTCCACTCTGGAAACGGCTTTAAGGCCTTCTACAAAGACGAGAAGCAAACTTTCTGAGGTTCATTCTGCTGTGATAAAAGAGGCTGGTCACTGAGGCACAAGTGTCCTCCAACCCATCTGGTGTGAGGATGGGTTTCACGACCCACATGAGGCCAAGCAGCCATGGTCTGTGCTGGATGTGCCACCTTGCAGCCACTGCCAAGCCAGCCCCGTGGCCAAGCCACCGTGTCCACGCTGCGTCCCCCGCAGCCCCGCACCCACCTGCCGGTCGCTACCCCGGGTCCCCTGTCCCCGCAGCTGCTCCAGCTCCCGCCGCAGGCTGTCCCGCTCCATCCTGAGCTGCTCCTCGGCCAGGCTGCCCTCGCTCACCAGCGCTTCCAGCATCTCCAACACCCTGAGGATGCGAAACTGCAGGCGGGGCAGCGCGGCGGGGACCCGCGGGCCGGCGCGGAGCTGCAGCAGGTCCCGGCCCACCACGGCCGAAATGTCGTACACGTCCCCCGCCGTCAGCTGGAACGGGCTCTTCTCCAGAGCCTTCTCTGGGCCCTCATCCTCCTCCTCCTCATCATCATCCTCCTGCAGCTCCTCCTCTCCTCCCCGCTGCATGCCCGGCGGCATCATCCTGTGCCGCCTCCTCCAGCGCCGCCTCCTCCAGCGCCGCCTCCTCCAGCGCCGCCTCCTCCAGCGCCGCCTCCTCCAGCGCCGCCTCCTCCAGCGCCGCCTCCTCCAGCGCCGCCTCCTCCAGCGCCGCCTCCTCCAGCGCCGCCTCCTCCAGCGCCGCCGCCTCCCGGCCCGGCGCTGCCTCCCCTCCCCGGGGCGGAGCGGCCTCTCTCGCCGCTTCCCGGGGGTGAGCGCGCGGCTCCGCCCTGAGCCTGCGGAGCCACGGGTAATGGGGGCAGAACAGAGTCGGGGGGAGCAAGGGAAAGGAAGGAGGGGAGAAAGGAAGGAAGGAAAGAGGGGAGGGAGGAAGAAGAGAAGGGAGGGAAGGAGAAAGGGAAGGAAAGAAGGGAGGGAGGGAAGGAAACAAACGCCCCGTTCGTTGCTCAGCGCCGCGTTCGCCCAGCACCTCAATGAAACCGGCGGGGAGGAGGGGAAGGAGTTGCAATAAACCACACCGGAGATCTGGGTCCCCCCGCATCGAGGGGTCTGGGGAATAGGCCGAGGGAAGAGGGGAGTGGGGCGGGCAGGGAGAGCAGGGCCCTGGGCTCCCCTTGGAACCGCGACCGGGAACGCAGGGCCCCCAGGCTCCCCTCAGGCTTGGGAGGGAGGGCAGGGGCCGGGGGGTCCCCTGAGCTGCAGGCGGATCTCAGCTCCCCGCATGGCTCTGCCCAGGGAGGTGAATCGTAGAATCATAGAATCATGGACTGGTTTGGGTTGGAAGGGACCATCCAGTTCCAGCCCCCTGGCATGAGCTGGGACACCTCCCACTGGGTCGGGTTGCTTGAAGCCCCATCCAACCTGATCTTGAACACCTCTAGGGAGGGGCAACCACAACTTCCCACTCAAACAACAACAATATTTTCAGTTTATTTATAAAAAATTTGGGGATTTTTGGATGAGAAATACCGTACAGCAGTGCTGAAAGTGGTTCTTGTACTCCCTGCTCCTCTTCTTCCTAAATTCACTGTTTATCCATGTGATGTGTGTTTTTTCCCCACTAGACATGAGTGACTGGGCCCCCATCGCAAAGGAATACGACCCCCTCAAAGCCGGGAGCATCGACGGGACGGATGAAGAGCCCCACGACCGCGCAATATGGAGGGCTATGCTGGCACGTTATGTACCCAACAAGGGAGTTACAGGAGATCCTCACCTCACCCTGTTCGTAGCAAGGCTCAATCTTCAGACAACAGAGGAGAAGTTAAAGGAGGTCTTTTCCCGGTACGGAGACATCAGAAAGATTCGTCTGGTTCGAGACCTGGTCACGGGATTTTCCAAGGGATACGCATTTATTGAGTACAAGGATGAGCGTGCTCTCTTGAAGGCCCACAGAGATGCCAACAGGCTGGTTATTGATCAACATGAGATCTTTGTAGACTTTGAACTGGAAAGAACTCTCAAAGGATGGATTCCTCGGAGGCTTGGAGGTGGTTTTGGAGGCAAAAAAGAATCCGGGCAGCTACGGTTTGGAGGACGGGACAGACCTTTCCGAAAGCCCATCAATTTGCCAAACATGAAAAATGATTTCGGTGGAGAAGGATCAGCAGAGAAAAGAAACTGGTCTCGTGAAGGAACAAGGGACTGGAGAACAAGGGACCGAGACCATGAAAGGAGCAGAGACAAGCGATGGCCAGAAAGGGAGCGGTCATGGGCTTGGGGTGACAGTGAGAGAGAGAGGGACTCCAAAGAGGAGAGGAGCAGAGGACGAGAGAGGAAGGACAGAGACAGGAAGGACAGGGATAGAGACCGGAGCAGAGAACGAGATACCAAGAAACAAAGGGACGATGATAAACACCGGTAGGTGACAGTGCCTTGTCATTGGGGTGTGATGTCTGCTTCTACACCCACATGGTTTCCGTTGCAGATGTTGCCTTCAGCCTCGGGCTGTGAGCAGCATTCCCTGAACCAGGAGCTGTGCCATTACTGCCTTGAGCCTGTGATGCCAGGAGCTCTCTGTAGTTTGATCACTAATCCAGTTAAGATATATGTTGAGTTGTTTTTCAGAGAAAATAAAATTGTGTATTAATACTTGTGAACTGGTGAACGCTGTAAGAAATGCACTGCATGTATGGGCACTCCACTGAAACTGAGTGCACCCCTCATTGAGTGCCTGTCAGGCTGCCTGGATTAGGGCTCATGAGAGTGCTCCATACTTAATTATTTATGTGCCATATGTCCACACTCATTTAGCAGGGCAGATGCTCTTTATTCAGTGGTCACTTGTTGAAGAAATAGTAATGAAATAGCAACAAACTCAGCTTCTTAAAAATGAGGCCCAAAGAGAAGCTGGTGGAAAATTATCTTCTTGAAGACACTGGGACAGGTGAGCTCTTTAGCAATACTGTGTCCTTAGCTCGCTCCGTGAGGTGGGAGAGAAGCATGTAGTAAGGAATTTTTTACATCATGGGAGGATGTAATTCCCTTTTGTTAGAGGAATGCCACTGCAGGGAAGTAAGCAGGTTGGAAAAATGCCTGGTGGTTCTAATCCATCTGTGGACTATCACTGAAGGATGGCATCGTGGTTAAATGTGGCTGCAGCTGCTCCCACTCTCTCCTCTCCTCCTCTCTGCCAGTGATGCCCTGCATGCACAGACTTTAAATCTTGTTCTGGTAACTGCTGGTTGTAGCTGAACTGGGGAGAAGGGGCGTAAAGCATCTCCTTTTTCAGAGCCAGGATGTGTATATACAGACACAGGTCTCCCATTGAGGAGCTTCCAGTGCTTCCTAGAAAAGGCATTCTTTGTCATCATAAACCATTCTGAAATATTTACTAATGTATTTTAAGTTGTATTTTTTGTCAGCCTTTCAATGGCCCTAAACTAAATCTTGCCCAGTTTGAGGCTTTATTTCCATGAAGAGTTTTATGAGCCTTTTCCAGGGAAAAGACGACAGACCGTATCCTGCATCCCTGGGAAGAGATGGTATTAACTTTCTACAGAAGAAAAAGGACACAAACCCTTGCAGAAATACTTGTTTTTCAGAAATATTTATTAAACTGTTAAAATGATTTACTGCCCAACCAAGAAAAAAAAACAACCCAAAAAAATGTTGGTGATCCTGCCCTTTGCAGATAGGATTGTTACGCCCCTTACTTGGCAATGTCCCGGCCACTTTCCTAAAAGCAGATTTTACTGAATATTGAGAAACAATACGTGACAGATCTTCAACTCTTTACGTACTCTTCCCTACACGCCATCCTTTCCGATGGCTCTTGGAGTGTATAAACTCTGCATTTCAAACGTGAGAACAAGGAGCAGAGTGGTTAATGCTAGCAGATCAGGAGTAACTAATTAGATTTTTGAGGTAATGGGCTACAGAGATGAGCGGGGAAGGCAGTGCTGCTTCGGGTGTGAAACTGCCTGCAGGGCTGACCCGCACGGGGCTGTGGTGCTGGGGAGGCGCTTCGCGTGTACAGGCCGGGAGACGTCCTTTGTAAAACACCCACTTAGGAGCTGGGGAAAACCTGCTCAGTCTGTGTTTCTGTTATCCCTGCTCACTGCTGGGCTGACTGCAGAAGGGATGTGCTTATTCAGGCCGTGCATCCGCTGCAGTCTTGCATTGTTTCTGGTCACTGCATCTCTTCTAGGAACTTGCCAAATGGCTGTAAACTACGCTGGGGAGAGACTCCACAGCCATCACTCACAATTCAACTGCCTGATGGAACTGTGGTGTATTTTTTCTCTAATATGGAAGTGAAATTGAGATCTTAGCAACTTAAGTATCATTAAATTAAGATGCTCCCTCCCACTTCAGAGCTGCTTTTTGCACAAGGAGGGAAGTGCTGCTGTTTTGTTGACACACTTTTCTGTAAGCATAAACCTTAAGCTCTGCTACCAAAACATAACCAGCCAAGAAAGTATCTGTCTAACACTGACACTACCATCACTACTTCCAACACAAACATCTTTTGTGAAAGGCCACGTTTCCTCCCTACCCCAAACTGCAGTGGCACCAGGGAGGCACAGCAAACACTTTTTCCACTTTTTCTACCTAGAGCATGTGGGAGCTCCATGTTGAAAACACAGCACAGTCATAGTCGGGAGCAGAGCAGCAGGAATGGTTTCCTGGCACAGTTTCACTACTGATGGCCTAGGAACATTAAAGAATCCATGGTCTTGTATCACCCTGCATTACAAACACTTGGCCTGCACTAAACCTTCAGGCTTGCTCTCATCTAGGAGTCCTTTGAGACTTCCTCCTGCATTCCATGCATGGAGCTTTACTCCTGTCTGAGCGTGGTTTCGTGCTGAGTGCCACTCCTGAGAAGAGGCAGATGTGATTGCTGGGGGTGAGGCACCAGCAGCAGCCCCCTGTGCTAAGCTGTGTGTGCAGGAGCTACCTATGGCCTTATTGTAAAGACTCCTCCTCCTCCACAGTGGCACCGCGCTCCAGCGCCGGCTCGCCAACACCGAACTACACAACAGTTACTGCACAGGGCTTTAGTGTCATGGGTTTTTGTAAGTACAGCCTCAGGCAGACCCAAGGGTGTCACAAGCTCAGGTGCAAAGCAGATCCAAATCCCAGCTCCTGGTAGTTCAGCTGGGCCGGCCATTGGCTGGCAAGTTAAGCCCCTGTAACTGCAGGCTACCAAACATCAGCCAACACCAGCAGAGAAGCCTGCACGTAGAGAATTCACCTGCTCTGTCCAAGTAGTGTTTAGACTGTCAGAGACAATGTTTTGGGTTGGGGACCTCGATAAGTCAGTTAAAACAGTTCCCATCAGCTTGTTGAGGACATCTCCCGCCCTGAAGGCAGGCAGTTCTTACGTAGACAGAAAAGTGGAGTGTGACTTCATCAAACACCTGCCTGGGGGAAAGAGACCCAGTTCCCTTACAGCAGCTCTCTGCTGCTCTAGGGGGAAAGCCTGGTAGGAAGGAACCGATTCAAGTGTTAGAATTCCTCCATATAAGCCATTTGTTTTCCATTAATATTGCAGAACTCATGGCAAAATGCAAGGCACGCTCACCTCATACCTCGGCTTCTTCATGCTTTAGGCACTATAAGCAGCAAGGGAAATGTACACTCACTATTCCTCTCAAGGCTACTCCAGTTTATCAGTTTGTCTCGGGTAGATTTCCAAGCTGTTACTCTGCAAAAGGCAAATGCCAGCTGAACTCAACAGGACACAGAAGTGCCAGGAGCTGCCACGGAGAGTGGGCAGCTGGCATAGCCCTCCTGAAAAAACCCTTACAGAAATAAAAAAGGAAACAACCAATAGTGTTACAAACAGGGTAAAGGAGTCTTTGCCACTAGATACTGTACACTGCAAACAAACTTCTAATAATGGCACAGGTCCTTTTTTTTGGTTTAAAGAAGCTTGTGTTACTGTAGTTAATGCGTGAACAAGACCGTAGACTTGTTATTCAGCACAAAACAAGTCGTCTAGAAGCTTCCATGTCCCAGGGTATCGGCTACTGTTACTACAAAGCTTGGATTCTGTTTTCAGCAGTCACCAAGTAAACAGCAAGGGATCCCTTTTGAAGAGAACGTCTGAAACACAGCCACTGAGGTGTGCAAGGCAAATAACAGTGATGAGCTGCCAGATTTGTTTACAGAAGCTTCTTGTGACTAGACTGTCAAGATCTACTGCGGCAAACTGGCCACCTCAAAGTTTGAGTCACAGGTGCTGCAGGGCTTCTTGTCCTTGTTCAGTGTAGGTGTAATCTTTATGTGAATTTGACCATTCTCCAAAAGTATCCTGGAAGTGGACATTTTTCTGTGATGCCTGCATACGTTTCTTATCGCGAGAGAAGAAACTAAACCTTCCGGGAAGGGAGGGAAAAGAAAGAATAGCATTTAACATCTTGAAAACATTTCAAACACCCGACACGATACACAGCACAACAAAACACAGAGCAAAAAAATCTGTTTGCATCTGCAAAAGTCAAGGCAGTGAAGCCTGATGGGAGCGCATGTCAAAATGTTATTAGAGATGAAGTCATTGCAATCTCAAGCAGTCTGGCTATGGAAGCTTCAAATAAGCTCTAAATGCTGTTGACTCTACAAGGTGCAGGTATCATTTTAGATGGATAACCCCCTTCCCCAGCCCTGAGATAAAGAAGCAACATGGTACAGGTTAGTTTCTTGGCATAAGTAAAGTGGTATCTTTGGCATTCAATCTGTATCATTTACCATAGAGCAGAAATAGAAATTGTTTTTAAGGGTGTCAGCAGGGAAGTTCATAGGATAAGAAAATAAGCCTCCAAATTTTTCCCAAATGTAGAGATTTTGATACATAGACTTGATTCCTGCAAAAATAAATGAATAAATGTGCACACGTGCACAGGAGTTTGCAGGATGAAGGCTCCAAAGAAATGCACACGAGTGTGCACGTCATTTCCTGTCACACGCCTTGGGTGCTCTAAGAGAATGACGTACGTGAACCAACAGCCATTTAATACAACAACAAACTGCCAGCTGACAACAGAACCAAGATAATACAGTTGGAAAACTCCTTAGTATTGTTTTATTTGTATAAGATGAAGTTACTTGATTAGTTGGATTCAGTGTTGTTCGTGAGTTCAGTACCAGAGGTGTTAGTGCTGTGTTTAGGTCTGCTGAGAAATGCAAAAGTTGTGGTTCCAGCTACCAGATGTTGGAGTTGGCTTCTTACCCTTTGGGTTGTAATGGTGTGATTTAGGAGGTAAAAATTGTTTTGCTTGCACAGTACCAAGCACAATGCAGTTCTGACCCAGGAGGGCAATCACTAAATGCTTCTACAGTAAGAGACTATGCAAATGTGAACTCAGCTTTGGCAGGTGATGGGATGTTTGTCAGTGCATAAACCTGGCCCTGTGTCCATGCCCCATGGTCCTCAGCATTCTGCCCCCACCCACGCTCCCTTCACTCTCCCCTCAGTGCCACGATCCCGAGCACCTGAGTCACCGTGTGCAGAGCAGGGAGCTCTGCCCTCGCTGTCTCTAGTCACACAGGAGAGTATTTGAGAGGCAGATGAGGTTTAAGGCAGCTTTCCTGAAAAAATATCCTATCATACATGCAGGTAAGCATGATGATAATTATTAAGAACATCAAGAATATAAAGAATTATTATTTCCTGACTAGAAAGTGATACAAAAAGCCACACAAGTGCAACAGCAGATAACTAATGTTGCTAGCAGGACCTGAACTTTTGCATTTCCTGGCTTTAAATGTGCAGCCTTAATAGCAAAATAAGTCTTTTGCATTTGATTAGCCTCCTACTTTTCTACCACCTTCATCACAGGAGCTCATACATTCACACACATATGCTAGGTCTTTTCAGCTGATAAAAAAAGTGCCCAGTTAACTGAGGCTTTCTGCGGAGCATGTTTGGTTGTGCATGGTCAGGCTTAGTACCCTGAAGTCCACGCAAAGGACAGTAAATTTCAAATGCCAAAGTTCAGTAATTTTTCATTTTACCATGAAATTAGGCGAGAGAAAAATATGTTCATAAAAATCTCTACACAAAGCAGAAGGGGTAGGCCTTTAAATTCCTTCTGAAACAATGAAAATTGTTATTATGCTTAGAAAACTCTCATAGAGGATGTTTGGAAATACATGTCTGTGTGGAGAGGAAGGGAATTTAATTACTGTGTTGCTGCTGTAAATATAAAGATCACTAAAGCAGCAGTTCTTATGCAAAAAGACTCTACATTAACAATGATCAGCACATCTCCCAGAGATGGCCAAGAATAGGATGACAGAACTGATTATTGAGAGTGTATAGTCTATTCCAAAATACATAATTAGAGACAAAATATAAAGTGCATAGATAGAAAGACATGGAAGCAACAGCCTATAATTACGACTGGAAATTAATGTAGCTATCAGCCATTACATTCTGTAAATGTAACTAACTGGTCTGTAACGAGTCATTAGAATGACATGGGTTTCTTCAAAAGGACTAGTGTGAATTGTGAATAGGCACGCTTAGTAAGCAAAATTAAGAGATGCTGGTTAAAACTGCATATTGCAACAATTTCCTACCAAGTAATGATCAGTTCAGCATGGTAACATTAAGGCAAAAGGTGATAACATGTCCGTGCTTGAGGATGAGCATGGAGGACTATGATGAGCTGTGTACTGACTGGTCATTCTGATTGGCACTTTGTTCTTCTGTGATCCCACAGGCAGCCAATGAGAATGCAACCAGCAGTACAATGTTAACACGGGGTCATGCAAAAGGAAACCACGGTACCAAACATTTAAAAAAAAAATTCCTACAAGGGACACAAGTCTTCTTATTGGCTGCAATGTGGGATCGTCTGGAATCAATCCAGCTGCTACCATGGGCATTATGGCTGTAAAGATCCTGGTCAGGAAAGTACAGACACAGAAGAGGTAAGACTAGAGCAAGGGAAAGAAAAAGCATTCCATTAAAAAGAAAAGAGGCAAACATGATACACAGGGTTACTCTGAAGTACCACACAGGACACGTTACAGGGAGAGGTGGATCTGCATCACCCAAGACAGCTCTCCTCAGTGAAAAACTCTTATTTAGGAAAAAAACAGCATTGTAACACTTTGAATTGCTTTTGAATTTCTAAAAGATACCACTTTTCTGTTGTGAGGCAGCCTGCAATCTGGGTTGCATTTCATCAAGGTATCACCACCTCTAGCAATGCAGAGCACAGTGCACGTTTTTCTTCCCAAGAGACGAACAGGCACATACATCATGAAATGAGGGATGAAGGTGTATGTTAAGAAATACAGACTAGGTCTCTGCTGTGACTACCGGATATTTGCACGGAAAACAGGGTTAGACAGGACCAGCATCACAGTTAAAGATTTTACAAATGTTACAGTTCATAATTTTATAAGTTAAAAACCAGTATCGCAGGTGAAATCTTGAAATAACCTCCTTTGCAGGCTACTTGGTTAAAGGGCTTGTGTGTCTGTTCCCAAAGAACCTGCATTGCTTCACATGCAGAAAGATGCCAACTGCAGGCAGATAAATACTTATTTGAAACCTTGCAAGACTGTTTTCTTTGTCAGAGTTCAGCACTTTCACTATGCATTATAAAACCCATGCAGCGCGGAGGCTGAGAGAGCACGCTGGGCAGGCGCTCTGTGCCCAGCCAGCCCCACACAAACCTGCCAACACACCTTCATCCATACCTGGAACACCCTCTGTTTTTCTAAGGATTCTCCTCAGAGGTTCTCCCTTGTGCCAAATATTTTTTTGAACTGTGGACTAATGTCAATTAAAGATTAAGTTGAAATCACGAGAGACATTTCACGTGCGACCAAATGCAGCTCTCCCCAACACAGTCACTCTAATGGCTATTCTTAATTAAAAATGCAAACAAACAAGCCAACATTGTTGTATCATTAGCAGTAGCTAGGGCTTCTCTTTTTACGTGTTGTGGCACAGTCTGTGAGCTGCAGAAATGAGATGGACACATCTGCTTTTGTAGACTGCCAAAAATAGGAAGAAAACTTATGGCTGTTTCAGGGGTTACATCAGTGACAAACGCACATTTCCTTAAAGAGAAAACAAAAGGGTGTTTTCTGCTCAAAACAGAGGGAGCATTTTTAATCCTTGTGCTTCTCCTCCTCAGTAAAGCCCCCTGGTTCCATTGTTTCATCAAAACTCTGACATGATGTGGTGGAGACAAAGGTAGAAATCAATCAGTGTGAGATCAGAATTCAGACTTTGCCCCAAATGTGCAAACCCTGGGAGTGAAAAGTGTTGATTTTTGTAACTTCTCATTTCCTTTCTTTATGGGGATGCAGCACAGAACCACCTGAGCACATCTCAGACGGCACAGGCTACGCATACATGTGTCTCATTCCCTGAGATGCTGCACGGTCAGGGAGAAAAGAGCCCATTACACAGACAAACATAAAACTTCTCTTGAGAGGACAGTGACAGCATCTCCTATTTTTGTATTTCAGCCTTTTGTTTCATCAGGAGAAAAAGTCTGAAATGGAGGGGAAAGCAACCCTGCTGTCATTTATAAAGGTGCCCTGCACACAGGTATCAGTATGACAAGTTTTCCTCCTGTCATCAGGTATGGAGAGTGTGTGTGCCTGTGTGCTGCTCAGGCAGCTGTGTGGAGAGGTGCTGACTGCATCCTGCCTGGGAGAGGGGAGCTCTGGAGACAGCTGGCAGTGGGCAGGGACTGCAGATGGGGCAGGAGGGGTGTTACAACAGGGCAGAACAGATGCCGTGCTTGGGTTCTTTGTTTTTCCCAGCAGTGAATTTTCCTATTCTTTTAAAGCCCATCTGCAAGTGCACTGTTAACAACACACACAGAGGAGAGGGGAAAGAAAATTAACACCAGACAAATCCTGTCCAGACAGGCTGCAAGAATAAGAGAAAAGTATTACCATCCTTCAGGTTACTTAAGCAGACAGTTTTATCTTCCCTTATTTAATATGATGGCTAAATGAAGAGAGAGCAGAAAGAAACCTGGGAACAGTGTGACAGCTAAAGAAAGTAATTTCATCTTAACAGCAGGTTCAGTATGTGCTTCCATTGGCAGAAGAGGACTCTTGCCTTTTCTGAAAGGGTCCAAAACAACATGATTTTGGTTTACTCTGTGTGGTTTTAGTTATATGAATCTAATACAGAATCTGAGAAAAAGAAAGATTAGACAGGTGACTGAAAATGTGTGCTGACTGAATGGGCTGATGCCCAACAGGCTTCCACTAATAAATGAATTGAGAAAAAAAAATGCCCTGAGATAACGGGTTGAAAACACTTCTGTGCCTCCTGCTGTGGCTCCCTGCACTGCTTACCATGTATGCAGAAGGCAGTCAGAGCCAATACCTCATCAGCACCTGCTGACTTACATGTTTACATTTGTGTGCTGCTTCATAAACCAAGCATGGAAACTGCAATCAACACAAGCTGCGTGAGCTGAAACCAGCCAACCCCTTCAACAGATAAGCTTTAAAAAGTAATACAGTAAATTTAAAAGAGCAGCTTTACAGTGGCGATCTTGTGAGACAGAGTGTTGTTATCATCACAGTTGCATAATGAAAACTTGAAGTCCAAACTCAAAGTGTGTTCTAGTCATGTGAAAGGAAGGGTTCTCTCAGCAAACACAGCAGCACAGACAGAAGCTGGAGTTCACTGAAAAATAATCAGAAGTGCCCTCCTGACTTTATGACGTTTTGGATCAGTCCAGATCTTCCCATGGGCCTTACTCTCATAGGGCTGCTGGTTATGGACATGTAGACTGGATGGAAAAGCTTTTTATGTGGAAAAAAAATGACTTCCTAAATAATTTATACAGTTAAAGTTAAGCTCCCAGAATCACAAAAATCCAAATACTTGCTATACAGTTACAAGACATAATTTGGAATAAATAAATGTACAAGAAGGGAGTTTCAGCAGATGAATGGATTGGCTAACACTGATTTTGTAATTAAGTGTAATACTAGTAAATGCACACCTCTGACAGTCAGCTTAGGTTTTGGATAGCAACATGAACTACTTCACCAGAAGAAGGTGGGGCTCTTTGTAGCCAAGAAAGCATCCTCTCCAGCGAATTTGTTCAGCAAACAAGAAGTTTTTGTGCTGTACATATTGTGCAAGTTGGGGTCTAAAGGCTTAGGTCAACACAGTGGGGTCATGAGGAAAACTTACTCTCCACACCCAGCTGCCACAGGTCCACAGCCAGTTTTACTAACAAACAACACTCTTCAGATGTCTTCCGAGCGTGACCTGGGGGGTGGTGGTTGCTGACACTCCATCACCTTAGGATCCGGGTGTTGAGTAACTGGGTCTTGCACTTGAACGCGAGCATTGTTCCTACAGTCCTTGCACACTGAGATGTGGCACTGACTTCAGTTTTGGGCACACAGGGGCAGGGGGAGCGCTGCTCTGGGTAAGACCACAATGACTGGTACCTCCCTTTGAACTATGACTATGTGGCCCAGGAAAGAAAATTCTCTGATAATATCAGGTTTAAGAGCTCATCCGCTCATACTGGCTATAATAAAACGCTGTAGGATACCCTGAACTGGAAACATTAGAACTGGAGTGAGCTTCTTGGGCACACCAGCCTGGCCCATAAACATGAGCACATGGAGCTCTGTTGGACTCCCTGCTGGTTTCTGCACATAGGGAGCACAAGGTACCACAGGAAATCATCCCAGAAAAAGCTGACCCAGAACCAGACAAAAGTTTTGCTCAAAGTCAACTGCTGTCATGATACCTATCAAGTGCTCCTTGAGTGTCTCTCAGAAATACATTAGGGATGTGCTTATCTTAACTGTTAAATTCTTTAGAATTGTCCCACCCGTAACAAACATTTAGTGTTTGCAGACTATATCCAGTATCCTTAGAAAATATGCTACTTACAGTCGTTTAATTCCCGATTCAGGCTGAGTTGAGGGTTTTGGCTGAATTATGGGTGGAGGTTGAGGGGATCTAGTTTCTTCTTCTGTTTCCTCACTTGAAAGAAAGAAAAGATAATTAATGTTCTCCTCCGGAGCCATGGAAGCTTCTTCAGTTCTAAAATGGAATCTGAGGTAGTACTGTTGATGAAGAAATGCAAAAAAATCTGTTCAAAGCTTGCTGAAACCAATGGGAGATTTTTCTGGAACTGGGTCTTCTTTCAATATTTTCTTCCCAGTGTGACAAGGAGAGGAAGAAAGAGGAATGCATTGAATATAAGCTCTGTAATTTTCATTTTAGACCCACTCTTATCCTCATTTTTCAAGTTCAAAAGCATGAAATGTTTGCAATCTTTCTAAGATTCAGGAAGAAATCAGGAGTTAGGGAAGGACATAGTTTTTTCTGATTTTGAAGAACCAAATTCAAACTAAAGCCATGTGCTTGCAATCTCCACTTTAAAAGCCTTTGCATAAATAAAAGCTTGCTGGACACTATTTAAGAGCACATTTTTTGTTTCCAGACCTGCCCTACAGCTCCTCTGTGTACAGCATGCAACAGGAGAGGAGATCTAACCTACCTTTTGTAATACAACAGCTCCTCTTGAAGTAAAAACACTTTAGATTTCAATTCATTCCTCTCATGAAGGACATCCCGAAGCTCTTGCAAGGTGAATCTTGGACGATTTGGATCTTTTAAGTCCATTGCCATCTTTTCTGACTCTGAGAGGCAGTCATCATTGTTTGGTTCTGCCTAGGAAGTGAAACACAGGATTGAAATTCACCATGCGAGTGCACATCTGAGGAGTCTGAAGTATTTATCAGTTTAGTTCCCAATCTCTTCCTTTCAGCACTATTAAATTAAGAGAAACATAACAGTTCTAAGAGGAAAAAAACATAGAAGACATTTGTTTTTCATGTTAAAGACCGTCAGCAAGAACAGCTCAGTGATGCGATTCCTGACCAACACACAGGGCTGGTGAGACCAGGCAGGTTCTGAGGGATGATCTGAACTCTATTTTACCTCTCTCCATCTGGTGTTTGAAGGAAGCTTCCAAACAAGGAGACATTAGCATTGTGACCAACAAAGCTCTGTGCTCATAGGAATCTTTCACAGAGTTACATGTTTCAGAAATCAAACGACCACCAGCTGTTTCTAGCAGGCCTGGACACGGTCCGACCTGAGCCACCTTAGAGGTGGTAAGTTTGTTTGTGGAGAAGTTCCTGTAGAATCCAGACTGCCAGAAAGTCCATGGAAAATACATAGTCCAACTTTTGATAAACAAGTCAGTTTAAGGAATTTATACTTTTAACAAGTGGGGTAAATCAAACATCAGCCTTTTCTATAAACACTGAAAGAACTGCATAGCAAAGACCATGAGAGTTCCTTCCAGCTCCTCCTACAAAGAGAAAGCTCCTTGAATGTAAACATATTAAGTGGAGATTTAAATTTACATCTCCTTAATGCCTTTATTAAAAAGCAGGATTTGTGTTAGCACCAGGATCTAGCTACAAAGTGGAAGAAAACTGCAGATGAGATGAGGCATTTGTAGACATGTATCCTTTTCTCTTCCTCTGAGATCACTGGATGCTTGGAGGGATTTTATCTCTCACCATCCAGTTTCTGTGGCTCTCAACAAGCCAGCACTTGCACTCATGGTTGGATTGCCAGGCCTGTGGGGCCGCTTCCTGTCTTCCAGCAGTTGCACAGAACTATTTGGCCACAACTTCTTGTGAATGTGGTCTGTACAAACACAGCACACAGACCATCATTCAGGTCCTCTGCTGTTGTTGCACTCAGAGGCTGTACAGGACCTCTGTGAAGAGCACTTAGTATCAAGATGCTGAAAAGCAGCTACAAGCCTGTAGAGGTCTGCAGGATTTCTGACAATGCAAATACATGCAGGGCACACTGTTCCACTAAAGGACATTTGAAATATGATGCTTTTTGCAAGGACTGACTGGAGTCCAGCACATGAAATCAGAGATGCCAGCAGCCAGGTCAGCCACCTGCCCTTCGAGTAGGATGCTGAGATCAGAGTCACAGAGCTCCTGTGTTGCACTGACTTCTCGCTGGGATACAACCTGGAAATCTGAGGAGCTAAGAACTGAAATTCTTAAACAGAGTCTATTTTTTTTATGACTGATCCCACCTTCTTTTGAAGCTCGTGTGTTTGTGAAACAGTTTTGCTATCTTTTGGTATATGATTTCAGGTTAAACTTGGCTGGGCTAAGGTTGGTACAATATCAGTTTATACAGCAGGGACTGCAATCCTTGTCCTGCAACGACAAAGCAGCAGAGCAATGCTTGCTTATCCTTTTGTTGGATTCACCCCGTTCCCTCAAAAGCATTTCGTTACACAGACTGCAAAAAGATTGAAGCAATCTCACAAAAGGTTCAAAGGAAATTATCCTGAGCTGATGCCTCTTCTTTACGTTCTATATGTGCTCCACACCTTTGCCCAGATAAACTATATTTGCTAGGTTTTGCTCAACTTAGTAAAGACTGAGCAGTCTGTAGTCAACACAAATGTATCTGCCTGAAGCCAACAAGCAATGTCCATTCCAGAGCATGCAGCTATTCTCACTTTTTGCTTGCCACTGCAATTCCTATCTAACTGTCATCCTCGCAGAGAGAGCGGGGAACGGCTCTAATTAGAAGAGGCGCCATTGCCACAGAACTGATGAGTTCGAGAGAGGTAAAGAATGTGTCCTTTCTCTCCAGAGACTGAAGACACTTTCACTCCCGCTGGCTCCAGGCCTAGGCTCCGCAGCCCTGCGTACAAAGCTGGGTGTCCTGGCTGAATTAAACAGCAATGAAATCATCCTTTTCATTATTAACACAGAACTCACTCCATTCCGCAGTGACATGTTTACACAACACTCCAGGGGGACATTCCAGGGGGACCTACATTCCAGGTACCCCTTCAGCCTTTTCCTCTGCTTCTTCATGTATATTCCTGCTTGCTACAAGTGAACTGGATGTTTCACTCCCTGCTCAAATCTATCAGGCATTTACAGTGCCGCTTGACAAACAGCTCCATGTGACAGTGCTCCTCTAAGTTCTTTCATATCAGGATACCTTTTATCCTATTTTGTACTCTTTTTAAGAGCAGCATTAGGAAATCATAGAATGACCTGAGTTAGAAGGGACCCACAAACGATTATCAATCGCATTTCTTTTGGAAAATGCAGACTGTTGAGGGAAGGGGCTGATGTGAACAAACAAGATGAATCCAAACACACTAATACTGCACCTCCAAAACACACCACATGCCTCCAATACAAACTCCAGAGAATTTAGATTGCCTCGCAGTATTTTTAATAGCACACTCTCTTCTGAAGCCACGATTTGTTCTGGTATCGTGCAAATTCTGCAGCCTAGTGCATGACCCAAAGGTCACACTTCCTAGGGTGTGTGATGGGTAGCCAAGTCTCAGGGGAGAGCTGTTCTCTAATGTAGACAACCCAATGTGAACTTGAGCTGCTGCTCCGCCTTCTGTGCAATCCATTCCCTCCTTTAGGAAGGAGGGGTCTGTTCCTCTGGATCATCATCTGCCCTGACAGGGCCTTTCCTGTCACAGTGCCATGAGTGATGTTGCTCATGGGATGTCACACTTGAACATGAGATGCTGTCCTCATGTCCCACCGTTGCCTCTGATGTGTATCAATCACATTTATCCAAAGAAGAGGTATTTGGTATGAAGTCCAAAGTTTTTTTAAAAGTGACTTTAAGTGCCTCTTACCTTTACTTCCTCCCCATTTTGGCTGTCCTCCCCCTGCAGTTTTTCTCTCAGCTTCCCCAGCTCTGCTCGCAGGTTGCCCATCTCCTGCTCCTTGGTTTGCAGGTACGCTTCTAACTCCACCTTCTGCTCGATCAGAGCCTTCCCCTGAGCCTCAACCACAGTGATCCGGTGCCGCAGGTCGTGGTTAATTTTCATTAACCTATTCTGCTGCTGCTGAAGCTGCAAAACATTGATGCAGTAGGTCAGCATCCATTGAGCCCCGATGGCCAAGTCCCAAACATCATGTTAAAGAAAAAGTAGTGGATTCCTGTTGCATTTAATCTGGAAAATTCTCCCCCTTCCTCACCCCTAGATTATTTTGTTTAATGTCTAATTATCTACCACTGTTGCAGTCACCAGAATTTAATTGGTTTCTAGAGTAAAGCAGCATGTTTCCCCTAGCACAGGGAATTCTCCAGCTAAAAGCAAATGCCTTACTCATGATATGATGTTTCAAAAAAGCCGAGTTCAAGGATAGGGTGACTTATGGGATTCTGGAACAAATCTTAACCCAGAGTAGAAGAGAAAAAGACAAGACAGAGGAAACCTTAATATTCAATTTATGTAAGAAGTACTTTGCCTGGAGCTCTTAGGCTCCCTCATAAGGCAGGATGTGACCTGCTGGGCATTGAATGGACAGCACCAGTTTGAAAGGCTGCAGCACTTGCCAGAGGCAATTGGGAAAGCGGAGATCATCTAGGTAGGGCCCCACAAAAGTCCCATGGCCTGAGGAGATGAGGAAACCTGAGAATTGGAAGTAAAATATGGGTAATGAGGTCACTCCTCCTGACACAGAAAGCACGAAGACATCATCTGATTCCCAGAGTCACAGTGGAGTCTGTGACTCATCTAAGAATAAACCCGGAACTCTCATGCTGTGCCCCCAGGGCCACACATCCCCTCAGAGACCTGTTCACGGCTGGCAAAACCGACCTGAGCTGGGCTCTGGCCCCTTCTTGGCACAGAGTTAAAACACTCCACATCCCTGGAGTGGGAATGTGTTGGAGTCCCTGCTGCCAAACCCTGCAGAGCATGTATGGGAAATACAGAGCAGCCCGCTTGGCCACAGCAGGGAGCTCTAGGTGGGTGAGGCAGGGGTGCTGGGCAAGTTTGCGCTGCCAAAGCACAAAGAGACTCAGAAGCCAAAGAAAGTAACCCATTCCCATGAAAGGGGAGAGGTACTGGGTCTTTAAGGAGATAAACAAAACAACCTCTCCTTCCTGCATCTCCCTCTCGTTACACTGGTTTCTGGTCATGTTCCAAGCATGCCTGGTCCTTCTGAACACAGCAGAGGATGCTTGTCTGCACTGAAGACCTCCTAATACTTGTGGACACCCAACAGTTATGCCAGGCACTTCAGTTACTGGACTAATGATCTGGCATTGCTTACAAGTTCTACATTATCTTTAAAACTTAAACCAGGCTATGGAAGTGTGGGTGAGAAAGAAAAGAAACAGGATGACAAAGAGCAACTTACAGCCTCTACATCCTCATTTTTAAGTCCAAGTTCCCGGTCCTTTGCTCTGATTTCATCCCTCTGTTTATCTACCACTTCCTTCAGCTTCTTCATGACTTGCCGCTCTCTCTCTGACATTCCTGGTTAAAAATAAAGAACATAGAAAACAAACTAAGGACAATCAGAAGCTGCTGAGATCGAGAACAATAACAGCAATAAATATTCAGGTAAAGACTCTGGAAGTTGCCTGCTGATAGAATTACAGAGAAGCTGTTGAAAGATGTTTAAAAGGTTACTTCAAGGCTAACAAGGAACACAGATGACACAATCTGCACCATAAAGTCACTGCACAGAAACTCCTTGAAGATGAAAGATGGGAACCAGGGCAGTGTGTGGCTGCTCTGGACAAAGTCCAGTCCAAGCAGCAGTTCAAATCCAGGGTCTACTGCTGTCTTATTCTATTACCTTTGGCAAAATACTCAGTTACTTGGGACCTCAGCTTTCTCCACCTACAAACTGTGAGTGGTGATAATTCACTCACCTCTCCTTTTTAAATATATTTAGTATATAAATATTTTTAATACATTAAAGCAGTTCCACATCCCACATCAAGAATATGGTGCACACATCAAATGTATCCAACCAGTCAAGTCTAATATAATCTCAGACTTTCTGGTTACGTTCTTCCCTCATCAGAGAAATCCAAAGCTGCTCCCATAAGAGAATGCAGGCTGCATCCCTTTAGGAGCTCCAGCTGTCCACAGCTGGAACTGATGGATAATATAGTAAAGCAAGGCAAACCTGAGCGAGAGAGAAAGGGAGTAACTCCTTGGTGGATGTGCATTCCTGCAGCGGCCGTGGGTTCCCACGCAAGCATAAAGAGCGCAACACTGCAAATAGGGGAACAGCAGCCCCAGTCCCTCCTGCCTAAAGGGCCAGAGCTGTGTCACAGCAGAGAACAAGCCACTGCTCTGTGGAGAACAGGACTGGTGATCATGGATGGCCAGGAATTTGGTTCAGAAGACGTGTTTCTAACTCAAAAAAGAGCTGAGTGACATGGTGTTCACATTCTAGTGTTACATTTTCACCTTCTTTTAATTCTGTAGTAAGTTTGCCTGCTCTGTTTCTGGACCCTGGTCCTCATCACCTCTCTGCTCTCGGTTCTAGTTCTCTGTAGGATAATTTTAATTCTTCATTGTGATAACCTCTCATACCCACCGGGGAGGACAAACAGATACTGACACATACTGCTACTAAACTCTTCTAAAAGATCCACAAATCTCACTCCAGGTTGCTGGATGCACCCTCTGCAGGCAGTCCCAGGGCTGGGGTCTGAAACAGCAGGTGTATTTAAAACCAATACAATCCAAACCTTGGCCTTGAAGTACAGAGGGACTGCAGTGAAATTTTACACTGGTGGTTTCACCCCAGCAGGAGCTCGGAATAGTGAGTGGAGCTATATTCATTAGCACTTGTGAGATGCTTTGAGATCTCTATATAGCAGCTGCTATTTAAAGAATTATGTACCATTTCACTGCTGCCTGCTTTTCCTCCCACTGTGCTCATTTTTCTCCCTAACATTTGGTGAACGTAAAAGACTTCAATTGTGTGCACAGATCACTATCATTTATATTTTGAGAGGAAAGAAAAGGTGGGAATTGTTTGTGAAACAGTCACATCTTCCATTTCCTCAGGCACTGAGGAAGAGGAGAGGGAAATCACTAAGTGACCTAAACTTAAATTAATTATCTCTGAATGATTCAAAGCCTAATATCTGCAGGATCTGAAATGGCACACCCAGCTGGCTTCCCAAAGCACACCCTATGAGCAGCTTCCTGTGGATTACTGTGGTTGAAGCATTGTTTGAGCAAGAGAAAGGAAAGCAGCTAGGAGAAAAAAAAGGGAAAATAACCCAGCATCCTTTATGTTTATTTTTTTACTGTTTTTATACAACATCTATCACAACAGGCCAAAGTACCAGTCAGGACCTGCACTACACCACTGCTTAAATACTTAGAACAGAAGTTTGCCTTGATGTTTGAAAGGGAATTGCAGGTTCCTCAGTGGCCCAGCACCACTACTGCCATCCTGCTGCTTGTCCACATTACCACAGCCAGGCTGAGGCAGCAGCTCCCCTCGCTGCAGTGAAACGAGCTCGCTGGTCCTGTTTGACACACACTGGGTCAAGTTTACTTGTGGCATATTATTAGGATATTCCAATTAGTCAGCACCATTGAGTAGTGCTCAATTTGAGCTTGGAAGTAGTAGCATTAATAGACATTGCAGACTCCTCTTTAACCCCTCCTGTGTATTTTGTATTCTGCCACATCCTTTCACATGAACCCTGCTCTGCTCAGCCTCTCAGCAGACGCCCTCCGTGCAAAACACTCCTGTGTTTGCATCTGCCCCTCAGAAACACCTTCCTTATGCTAAAGGGAGGCTCTGGGAACTCTGATGTGACTCTTAATTGGCAAGGATTGAATCTCAAACTCTTGCACACCCGAAACACTGGTCTCTGTTGCCTGTGCTAAAAATAACTCCTTTAACTGTCTGGTGAGTAAAAAGCAAGCTGTTAATCCCAGGCGGCAGCCACTAAGGGGAGACATGACCACAATACTAAATTGTGCTGAGATATGAAGACTGGAGTCTGGTCAAAGTTAGCCCAGCTATCAGAATATTTAACCTGAAAACCTCCCTCTGTAGACTCTACGTGTATCTGCCCAAATGATGGAGAAGCAGCATGACTGCTTTTGACACTACCCAAACAAGTCAACTGAGACAAATCTATCCCCATTCATTAATGACAAAACTTCCTAAAAGGAAAACAGTTGAGTTTGATATAATAGGTCCTAATAATAAGGTGGGATTGCTATAAATTCATGCAATTTCAATTAAGCTGATGGCTTTGGCCAAAGAACATCAGTGATTGCAGAATCTGGTCTCTGAATAGGTTTATAGGTTTTGTTTGTGTTATTATACTTGGGCAGACACAGCAAAAATAACATCAAAAGCATGTCTGGCATTTGCTTGGCTAGCTGAATGTGAAGAGTGTGGCTATATTTAAATAGCACATGAAGTGCAGTGAGTGAGAAACCCACTGGGAGAAGGAAATAAAAAAAAGAGAGAAAACAAAGGAGAATTTGTTACTTTATAACGAGATGTGGTACTCTTTACAGCCCATGATGCATCACTGCCATTCTGAAATTTTGCATGAAGTTTATACAGGTGACATTGAGCTACTTCTTTGCCATTAACTGACTCCTAAATGGAAACTGTTCCATTTGTTTTTTAAAAGGGGTGATGTTGAGAGATTGTAACTACTTTTACTTTTTGAGGATTTCGTTGTATTCCTCCCCAGGACAAGTAAGCAGTACCTGGCTTCTTGGAGGAAGCAAGTGCAGCTTCTGCAGGGTTGGACAGAGTTTCATTCACCTACAGCAAGCTTGCATTTAATCCCAACCTCCAGTGTCTGGACAAGGATATCCCTTTGATCCTAATGCTTTACTGGACCTGCAGTGGCTCAGCTGTGTGGTCTGGTTTTCAGAGCAATGACTTTGCCTGTTACACAAGATGCCAGCCTTTGAGGGAGCCAGGACTTCACTGATAATCAGAACCTACTGCAAAAGTGGAGCTGGGGCTTAAAATATTGTCCTGTTCCTGTAAAATAGTTCAGAAAGCCACCCACTTCCAGACAGATTCACCATCACAGGCAAGTTTTGCAGCTGGAGTGATGCTGTGACCACTCTCAGCTTTCCAACCCATCTCACCTCAAGGCTGCCTCATTCCCAAAGCTGCACAGCCATTTTTGGGGAACTCCAAAACTTAAACTCCAGGAAAGTATCAGGAAATGGAAATGGTCTCTAGCAGCCTCAAATAAGCTATGAAGTGTGGAGTTAACAGACATCTGCTCTTGGGAAAGAGCTGAGCTGTGGGTGAGAGCTGAGGACAGCAATTGTTTCAAATGCTGCAGTGAAATTCACCTGTACTTGCGAGGCGGAATCTTATGTCTTGAACTTCATTCTACCTCAATTTTGCCCACAAATTGGTTGTTTCAACTCTTCAGAATTCACCTGCTCCCTGGATTATAAATCTCTTCACTTATTGCCTCTAAGTCCCAAACAAGTGAGGGAACCCTGAAGGCAGGTAAAACAAGTAAAATCAGCCTCCTGTTCTAGAAGAATATCATGATAGTCACCTATAGTACTGCCAAATGGTGGACCAATGTAATTCAAATCTTGATTTGCTGCTTTACAAACAGTTATCCTGAAGAGATCAACAGTTGCACTTATTTTTGTGCCAACTGATATGAAATAAACATTTCTGATTATTCCGTTTGTGTTAGAAAACATAAGGAGGGCTTAAGAATGTTTTTTTGCAAATGTGAATTAAAATGACAGACCAAAAAGTGAAGCTAGACTTTACTTGCAGGGATGCTTCTCAGCCAAAGCTGCTCAGGCTCTTCTTTCCCTCCTGCCCCCATCTCTTAAAATGCAATGGCATCGAGTTTTATAATATTTTCTATTCAGGTAAAAAAAAAACAACAACAAACCCCCAAACCCCAGACCTGCATTAATCTATAGGAAATAAAGCCAGAATATCCCATCAAAATATTTTGATCAAGTATTGCTTTTTATAACAAAAGCAAGTACTGAATTTGAAGTATCAAACTTGCCTTCATGCTTCTGAAATTCCTCTTCTGTGAAATTAATGTCTTTGTGAGACAAGTTTGTCATCAGTTGTTTATTCTCCTCCTGCAGCTGTGCAATTTGGGTAAGAAGGTCCTGTGCTTCCCCTCTCCAGACATCCTCCACCAGTTCTAATTCCTAAAGGGTAGACCGGGACAAACATGTTACAGAGTGTTTGACTGAACTATTTACAGATCAAACTACGCACAATCCTACTATGATTCTTACAGACAACAGTTAAATGAGACTACTTTGGATTTCTTAGGAGACATCAACTTTTCTAATGCCAGCATGAAGAAACCAACTATCAAAGTCTCCTTTTGCCATATGCTGAATGTAAATACATGAGGAGACAATTCCTGATCCAAACATTTCTGACATGCAAGTTACCTAAAGGATGGCTCCTTATGCTCTGTTTTGTTGTGAAGACCAGATTAAGGGGACTGCTGTGTTAGATAAAATAACCCAGCACGAGCAATACAACCTCCTGCATCCCAGGAAGCAGCAACAAAGGCTGTTATAAATGTTATAAATCACACACTGTGGGCCAAGGGAGCCATGAGGCCTGCTTGTTTTGAAAGAGGAGTCTAGATTTCTGTTATGAAACAAAACAACGAGTACATGACAGAGCGCAGCAAACCCTGAGCTCCTGGTCCACATGGTAAACAAAAGACAAAACTGTGCTGCTTCTTACGTAAATTGTTCTATATGGAGTGTCTTGAGTGTCTATGTTAGTGGCAGTGAGACCCATCAAAACAACAGCTCCCATTTGCCAGGACACTGTGTGTCAAGAGCAGCTGTCGCCAGTCCCCACAAAGGTCAAATTAGGATAAAAAGTGTACAGTCTTTAAGGAAAACCAGTTGTATTTAGAGCTTTTTTTAATTCCAAAAGCCTTCTCCAAAAATCATACTTAGGCAATGGGGGGCATTCTCTGCTCTGTTTTCACGTATGTGCTTCAAACAAAAAAAAGCTGCATGCAAATCACTGGAGCCAGGCTGAGTCACTTGCTGACTCTTACATTCATCCAGCACTCCCCTCTCCTACCTAACAACAAAACACATTCAGACAACAACCCCGCCAAGCACAGCTCTAGGCTAAAATAAGCTCTGCCGGGAGATTAAAGGATAGCTTTCTGCTATGAATGCATGCTCTGATAAAGGGAAATCATGGTCCTGTTGACTTCCTAGTCCAAATGCCATTTTATTCTACATTTATTACTGCATTGCTGTCATTTTGTAATGCTGGAAGTTTTGCAGAAAACAGTATATGATTATAAGTAACATATAGGTGTTGTAAGCTATACAGACTCAATTACTAAGAACATTTCATGAATTGCTTCTGTTTGAAGCTATCTTGAGAGAAAAGCAGATCTGTAATGAAACTTAATATTGCCAAATACCTAGACTTTTTACAGTGATGCTGCATATTACAACTCAGTAGCTAAAATAACGCACTGACCTAGTTTAGATAATAAAACAGCACATTCATCAGTGATAAGCACACTGATAAAAACAAAACAGAACACACATAACCCCCCAGACTATCTAAACAGATATAATTCCGTGTGACCACACTGTAAACAGACAACTATATTGAAGTTTTCCTAGGCAAACTTTCTTATTTATTGCTACTGAAGAGCCCAATAAATTGGAGCAGAAATTCACTTCTGAACTGTCAGAGAGAGAAGGGAGATCTATGGGCCAGTAGGGCCCAGTCAGCTCGGGAAACTCCAGGTGGTGCTGAGCCAGGTTTATAGGTGAAACAGATTCACACCAAAAGATGTGCTAAAATCTCAAAACCTGATACTTGCAAGGCCTACTAAAAGCTTGTCTGGATAGGCTTTTGGGTCACAATGATTTTTGAGTCTCTGGCTTTTTCTGCTTACCGGTACCTGTCCTGTGAAAGGGTCTTTAAACCCTCACACTGGGAGAGAGGTGGATGTGACACGACTGTTCTGCAGGGACCTGGTGCACTGGGAACCAACCCAATTAAAAAAATAGGTATGTATCTTGTATTATAACAGCAGATTTGCATCAAAGTTTGTCTGGATTGTTTGAACACTCCATGAGCCATTTCTTGACTATTAGAGAAGCTGACAGAGCAGAGATGGTTAACTGGCAGGGGATCAGTTGACATCTGGCAATGTTGACATTTGACATGTTATGTAGTTGACACGTTTAGGAAACTTTTTAACACCTATATGAACTTCAGAAGCAACTTGAACAAAGATACTGGGTGTTGCTACCAGGCTCAGTTCAGTGTCCCCAGGCAGCATTTTGTAAGTTCCCAATATGAAGAATAACTGTTGACTGGCAATAGTGCTCTCTGTGCGATCAGTGGGGAGATGGGACTCAGGGCAGTTCTTCCCAGGCAATACACAATTAGGGCTCAGGACAAGCTAGCTGGATTCTAGCAGAGGGCCCAGACACAGCATGGAACCTGCACAACAGACCACCCACTCACCTCCAAGTTAGATCTGTTAGAAAGGCAAAGGTACAGCTTTGGTACTCTTACTTATAACTATTCTCTCAACCTTCTTACTTCATACTCTGGAGACTTACCAGGGCTTTATACACTAAATATCTTCTACCATCCTTTTCAGAGACACTGCCCTGAGACTTCTTCTGCTAAACGTTGCAGGAATCACTGTACTTTTCCTATGCTAAGCAAAAGTCCCATTGCTGACTCTTTTTAAAATATAAAACTTAGATTTATTTAAATTAAAGCCAAGTCT
This sequence comes from Dromococcyx pavoninus, assembly GCA_033558185.1. Taxonomy (NCBI): domain Eukaryota; kingdom Metazoa; phylum Chordata; class Aves; order Cuculiformes; family Neomorphidae; genus Dromococcyx; species Dromococcyx pavoninus. Next base: position 1,531 of record JAUMJL010002604.1, on the reverse strand, counting down.
TGAAATTTGAGGTCTCTCTTCCAGAAATTCCCCGTCTCCTCTTTATTCTGAGTCTGTGTGCAAGCAGGAATGGTACAAGGCAGCAGTGATGATTTAGCACAGCCACACACTAGAAGAACCATTTCTTTAAATGAGTTACCTGGATGGTTTAAAGGGCAGGTTTGCCATTTCCACTACAGTAAGAGGAGCAGCTCATGCTGTCCTGCCACACGAGGGTAACAGAATATCAAAAATTATCTCTGCCTTGGGCTTTCATGAGGGTGGAGTCAGGAAACACCATGACCACTCCAGATCAAGCCAAGGAAGATGGAGCAGGAATCTGGGAGAGTGCTCTTCCCTACTCTTCAGCTCTAATGCTGCCCTGAAACCACTTGGTCCTCCATCTCTAACCCATGCCTTGTCCACCTGATGAGTGTGCCAGGAAGACCAGACTGCTAAATCACTCACAGCTCTGTAGAGAGGTGTGTTATTGTCACGGACCTCTCCTGGCCTAGCAGGAAGCGGCACTGTCCTCTCATCAGGAGAGGGGACGGAGCAGGAGACACAAAAGGAAGGAAATTATAGAATCACAGATTGGTTTGATTTGGAAGAGATATCAAAGCCCATCCATTTCCACCCTCTGCCATGGGCAGGGACACCTCCCACTGGATCAGGGTGCTCAAAGCCCCATCCAACCTGGTCTTGAAAAGCTCCAGGGAAGGAGCTTCACTAGGCAACCTCTGCCAGTGCCTCCCCACACTCATCGTAATGAATTTCTTCCTAATGTCTCATCTAAATCTTCCCCCTTCCAATTTAAAGCCATTCTCCCTCGTCCTATCACTCTATACCCTTGTAAAAAGCCCCTCCTCAGCTTTCAGGCCGCTCTAACGCAGTGACTGGAGAAGGGGTGGAGGAAGGAAACTTCCAGGACGGAAGGAAAACACGACCAACACCCCCAGAGCCGCAGCGGCGCTCGGGCAGCATCGCCGCATCCCGGCCGTGTCCCAGCCTCCCTCTTTGTTTTCCCAGGGAGGAGGCGGGGGGATGGCGGGTCCCGGTTGTCCCGGTTGTCCCTGCCCTCCCCGGTCCCCGCCCGCACCTTCTGGTGTTTCCGCTCCTTCTCGATGCGGTCCATCCTCTCCAGGCGCAGGCGGTCGAGCTCCAGGCGCAGCTCCTCCATCTCGGGGTTGATGTGGTTGCGGCTCACCAGCACCTCCAGGATCTCCAGCACCCGCACCACCTTGGGCATGAGGCGGGCGATGGCCTCGCACCCGTGCTGGTCGATCACCCGCTCGAACTCCTGCCCCACGGCCGACGCGATGTCGTACACGTCCATCACCGTCAGCTCCGCCGCGTTCTTCTCCAGGGCGGCCGGTACCGCGTCCATGGCTCCCGCATAGGCGGCGGCGGGACCGCTCCTCGCCCGGTGCCCCCCGGGAACGGATCGGGGGGAGCGGGGGGAGGGGGCGTTCAAACTTGGCCGGGAGGCGGGAGGGGCGCGAGGGAGGGGAGGGCGGGACCGGCCCCGCCCACCGGCTCCCGCCCATCGGCC
>JAUMJL010002603.1:0-11125 GCA_033558185.1 Dromococcyx pavoninus | reverse complement strand
CCCTTGGTCATTTTGGGGTCCCCCCTCATGGTTTCGGGTCCCCCCTGTGGTTTTGGGGGTCATTTTGGCGTCCCCTTTAAGGTTTTGGGGTCCCACCTTGAGGTTTCGGGGTCCCCTTGGTCATTTTGGGGTCCCCCCTCATATTTTTGGGGTCCCACCTTGAGGTTTTAGGGTCCCCCCTGTGGTTTCGGGGGTCATTTTAGGGTCCCCTTTAAGGTTTTGGGGTCCCACCTCATATTTTTGGGGTCCCACCTTGAGGTTTTGGGGTCCCCTGTGGTTTTGGGGGTCATTTTGGGGTCCCCTTTGAGGTTTTAGGGTCCCCCCTCATATTTTTGGGGTCCCACCTTGAGGTTTCGGGGTCCCCTTGGTCATTTTGGGGTCCCCCTCGTGGTTTGGGGGTCCCACCTTGAGGTTTTGGGGTCCCCCCTATGGTTTTGGGGGTCATTTTGGGGTCCCCTTTAAGGTTTTAGGGTCCCCCCTCATGGTTTTGGGGTCCCACCTTGAGGTTTCGGGGTCCCCTTGGTCATTTTGGGGTCCCCCCTCATGGTTTTGGGGTCCCACCTTGAGGTTTCGGGGTCCCCTTGGTCATTTTGGGGTCCCCCCTCATGGTTTCGGGGTCCCCCCTGTGGTTTTGGGGTCATTTTGGGGTCCCCTTTAAGGTTTTGGGGTCCCACCTTGTGGTTTTGGGGTCCCCTTGGTCATTTTGGGGTCCCCCCTCATGGTTTCGGGGTCCCCCCTGTGGTTTTGGGGTCATTTTGGGGTCCCCTTTAAGGTTTTAGGGTCCCCCCTCATGGTTTTGGGGTCCCACCTTGTGGTTTTGGGGTCCCCTTGGTCATTTTGGGGTCCCCCCTCATGGTTTCGGGTCCCCCCTGTGGTTTTGGGGGTCATTTTGGGGTCCCCTTTGAGGTTTTAGGGTCCCCCTCATATTTTTGGGGTCCCACCTTGAGGTTTCGGGGTCCCCTTGGTCATTTTTGAGGTCCCACCTCATAATTTTGGGGTCCCGTTGGGATTTTGAGGTCCAACCTCATATTTTTGGGTCCCCCTTGAGATTTTGAGGTCCAACCTCATATTTTTGGGGTCCACCTCATGATTTTGGGTCCCACCTCAAGTTTTTGGGGTCCCCTTTGAGATTTTGAGGTCCCACCTCAAGTTTTTGGGGTCCCCCTTGAGATCTTGAGGTCCCACCTCAAGTTTTTGGGGTCCCCCTTGAGATTTTGAGGTCCAACCTCATATTTTTGGGTCCCACCTCATAATTTTGGGGTCCCCCTTGGGATTTTGGGGTCCCACCTCATAATTTTGGGGTCCCCCTTGAGATCTTGGGGTCCCACCTCATATTTTTGGGGTCCCCCTTGGGATTTTGGGGTCCCACCTCATATTTTTGGGGTCCCACCTCATAATTTCGGGGTCCCCCTTGAGATCTTGGGGTCCCACCTCATGATTTTGGGGTAGAAGGAGACCCCCAACTCCCAGAAGCCCGAGGAGGTCCCTTTTGGGGGGTTCAAAATTGGGGTTCGGGGACCTCCTCGCTCAGGGGGGACCCCAAAACCCTCTCTGTCCCCTCCTTGAGCCCCTCGGGGCCACCTCGGACCTTCACCCCCACCTTCTCCACCCTCTCCCACCTCATGGTTTTGGGGTCCATCTCCCCATTTTTGGGGTCCTCCTCCACCTGGAGGTCCCATCCCACCTCTTGGACCTCCTGGATTTGGGGGTTCCACCCATTTTTGGGGTCCTTCTCCCCATTTTTGAGGTCCTTCACCCCATTTTTGGGGTCCTCCTCCACCTGGAGGTCCCATCCCACCTCTTGGACCTCCTGGATTTGGGGGTTCCTCATGGTTTTGGGGTCCATCTCCCCATTTTTGGGGTTCTCCTCCACCTGGAGGTCCCATCCCACCTCCTGGACCTCCTGGATTTCGGGGTTCCACCCATTTTTGAGGTCCTTCACCCCATTTTTGGGGTCCTCCTCCACCTGGAGGTCCCATCCCACCTCCTGGACCTCCTGGATTTGGGGGTTCCACCCATTTTTGGGGTCCTTCTCCCCATTTTTTAGGTCCTTCTCCCCATTTTTGAGGTCCTTCACCCCATTTTTTAGGTCCTTCTCCCCATTTTTGAGGTCCTCCTCCCCATTTTTGGGGTCCTTCTCCCCATTTTTGATGTCCTTCACCCCATTTTTGGGGTCCTCCTCCACCTGGAGGTCCCATCCCACCTCTTGGACCTCCTGGATTTGGGGGTTCCTCATGGTTTTGGGGTCCCTCTCCCCATTTTTGGGGTCCTCCTCCACTTGGAGGTCCCATCCCACCTCTTGGACCTCCTGGATTTGGGGGTTCCTCATGGTTTTGGGGTCCCTCTCCCCATTTTTGGGGTCCTCCTCCACCTGGAGGTCCCATCCCACCTCTTGGACCTCCTGGATTTGGGGGTTCCACCCATTTTTGGGGTCCTTCTCCCCATTTTTGGGGTCCTCCTCCCCATTTTTGAGGTCCTTCACCCCATTTTTGGGGTCCTCCTCCACCTGGAGGTCCCATCCCACCTCTTGGACCTCCTGGATTTGGGGGTTCCACCCATTTTTGGGGTCCTCCTCCCCATTTTTGAGGTCTTCCTCCCCATTTTTGGGGTCCTTCTCCCCATTTTTGAGGTCCTTCACCCCATTTTTGGGGTCCTCCTCCACGTGGAGGTCCCATCCCACCTCTTGGACCTCCTGGATTTGGGGGTTCCTCATGGTTTTGGGGTCCCTCTCCCCATTTTTGGGGTCCTCCTCCACCTGGAGGTCCCATCCCACCTCTTGGACCTCCTGGATTTGGGGGTTCACCCCATTTTTGGGGTCCTCCTCCCCATTTTTGGGGTCCTTCACCCCATTTTTGAGGTCCTCCTCCCCATTTTTGGGGTCCTCCTCCCCATTTTTGAGGTCCTTCACCCCATTTTTGAGGTCCTTCACCCCATTTTTGGGGTCCTCCTCCACCTGGAGGTCCCATCCCACCTCCTGGACCTCCTGGATTTGGGGGTTCCACCCATTTTTGGGGTCCTTCTCCCCATTTTTTAGGTCCTTCTCCCCATTTTTGAGGTCCTCCTCCCCATTTTTGGGGTCCTTCTCCCCATTTTTGAGGTCCTCCTCCCCATTTTTGGGGTCCTCCTCCACCTGGAGGTCCCATCCCACCTCTTGGACCTCCTGGATTTGGGGGTTCCACCCATTTTTGGGGTCCCTCTCCCCATTTTTGGGGTCCTCCTCCACCTGGAGGTCCCATCCCACCTCTTGGACCTCCTGGATTTGGGGGTTCCACCCATTTTTGAGGTCCTTCTCCCCATTTTTGAGGTCCTTCACCCCATTTTTGGGGTCCTCCTCCACTTGGAGGTCCCATCCCACCTCTTGGACCTCCTGGATTTGGGGGTTCCACCCATTTTTGGGGTCCTTCCCCCCATTTTTGGGGTCCTCCTCCCCATTTTTGAGGTCCTCCTCCCCATTTTTGGGGTCCTTCTCCCCATTTTTGGGGTCCTTCACCCCATTTTTGGGGTCCTCCTCCACTTGGAGGTCCCATCCCACCTCTTGGACCTCCTGGATTTGGGGGTTCCACCCATTTTTGAGGTCCTCCTCCCCATTTTTGAGGTCTTTCACTATTTTTGGGGTCCTCCTCCACCTGGAGGTCCCATCCCACCTCTTGGACCTCCTGGATTTGGGGGTTCCTCATGGTTTTGGGGTCCATCTCCCCATTTTTGGGGTTCTCCTCCACCTGGAGGTCCCATTCCACCTCCTGGACCTCCTGGATTTGGGGGTTCCACCCATTTTTGGGGTCCTTCTCCCCATTTTTGAGGTCCTCCTCCCCATTTTTGGGGTCCTTCTCCCCATTTTTGAGGTCCTTCACCCTATTTTTGGGGTCCTCCTCCACCTGGAGGTCCCATCCCACCTCTTGGACCTCCTGGATTTGGGGGTTCCCCCCATTTTTGGGGTCCTCCTCCCCATTTTTGAGGTCCTCCTCCCCATTTTTGAGGTCCTCCTCCCCATTTTTGGGGTCCTTCTCCCCATTTTTGAGGTCCTTCACCCCATTTTTGGGGTTCTTCTCCACCTGGAGGTCCCATCCCACCTCCTGGACCTCCTGGATTTGGGGGTTCCACCCATTTTTGGGGTCCTTCTCCCCATTTTTGAGGTCCTCCTCCCCATTTTTGAGGTCCTCCTCCCCATTTTTGGGGTCCTCCTCCCCATTTTTGAGGTCCTCCTCCCCATTTTTGGGGTCCTTCTCCCCATTTTTGAGGTCCTTCACCCCATTTTTGGGGTCCTCCTCCCTCAGGCGGAGCCGGACGAGTCTCTGGAGGCGGAAGGCGTCGGAGAACTCCTTCTTGTGGAGGGGACGAGCGTTTTGGGGGCCACCTCGAAGCCCCCCGAGATGCTCCCGGAAGCCCCCGCGGTTGGAGAAGCGACGGCCGCGCCTTTCGCACCTCCACGACCTCTCGGGACCTCCTGAGCTCCCACCTCGGTGGCCTTGGTGGGACCTCAGAGGACGTGGACAACCCCAAAGCCGCGGCGGAGCCGGAGAGGCCGGAGATGGAGGTGAAGAAGGCCTTGGGGGGTCCATCTCCACCACCAGGCGTTGGACTTTGGCCGGCGGCGGTCGTGGTGGAACCTCCAGAAGGACCCCGGGGACCTCCCACCGGCCCGTGAGGAGCAGCCACGGTGGGGACCTCCCGGGAGGGGCGTCTTCATCCCCACCTTCGGGTCTTCCCTGGGGGGCCTTCAGCAGGAGAAGCTTCCGGAAGGCCATCAGGTGGGGGGCGGCCACCAGGAGGGGTTGGGCGGCCACGTTGACCTGGTGGGTGACCACGTTGACTTGGTTGCCCACCATGAGGTCTTGGGTGGTCCCAGTGGGGTCTTGGGTGATCCTGGTGATGTCCTGGGTGCTCCCGGTGAGGTTCTGAGTGGCCACATTGACCTCTTGGGTGGCCACGTTGACCTCTTGGGTGACCACGTTGACTTGGTTGCCCACCATGAGATGTTGGGTGGTCCCAGTGGGGTCTTGGGTGATCCTGGTGATGTTCTGGGTGCTCCCGGTGAGGTTCTGAGTGGCCACGTTGACCTCTTGGGTGGCCACGTTGACCTCTTGGGTGGCCACGTTGACCTCTTGGGTGGCCACGTTGACTTGGTTGCCCATCATGAGATGTTGGGTGGTCCCAGTGGGGTTCTGGGTGGTCCTGGTGATGTCCTGGGTGGTCCTGGGGAGGCCCTGGGTGCTCCTGCTGAGGTTCTGGGTGGCCACGTTGACCTGTTGGGTGGTCCCAGTTGGGTTTTGAGGACCTCTGTTGACCTGCTGAGTGGCCACGTTGACCTCTTGGGTGGCCCTGTTGACCTGGTGGGTGGCCATGTTGACTTGGTTGCCCATCATGAGATGTTGGGTGGTCCCAGTGGGGTTCTGGGTGGTCCTGGTGATGCTCTGGGTGGTCCTGGTGATGTCCTGGGTGGTCCCGGTGAGGTTCTGAGTGGCCACGTTGACCTCTTGGGTGGCCACGTTGACCTCTTGGGTGGTCCCAGTTGGGTTTTGAGGACCTCTGTTGACCTGCTGAGTGGCCACGTTGACCTGGTTGGCCCCAGTGACGTTCTGGGTGGTCCTGGTGGTGCTCTGGGTGGTCCTGGTGAGGTTCTGGGTGGCCCCAGTGACATTCTGGGTGGTCCTGGTGGTGCTCTGGGTGCTCCTGGTGAGGCTCTGGGTGGCCACGTTGACCTCTTGGGTGGCCCTCTTGACCTGGTGGGTGGCCACGTTGACCTGGTGGGTGGCCACGTTGACTTGGTTGGCCCCAGTGACGTTCTGGGTGGTCCTGGTGGTGCTCTGGGTGGTCCTGGTGGTGCTCTGGGTGGTCCTGGTGAGGTTCTGGGTGGTCCTGGTGGTGCTCTGGGTGGTCCTGGTGATGTCCTGGGTGGTCCTGGTGAGGTTCTGAGTGGCCACATTGACCTCTTGAGTGGCCACGTTGACCTCTTGGGTGGCCCTCTTGACCTGGTGGGTGGCCACGTTGACTTGGTTGGCCCCAGTGACGTTCTGGGTCGTCCTGGTGATGTCCTGGGTGCTTCCAGTGAGGTTCTGGGTGGCCACGTTGACCTGTTGGGTGGTCCCAGTTGGGTTTTGAGGACCTCTGTTGACCTGGTGGGTGGCCACGTTGACCTGGTGGGTGGCCACGTTGACTTGGTGGGTGGCCACGTTGACTTGGTTGGTTCTAACGAGGTTCTGGGTGGTCCTGGTGAGGTTCTGGGTGGCCCCAGTGACGTTCTGGGTGGTTCTGGTGGTGCTCTGGGTGGTTCTGGTGGTGCTCTGGGTGGTCCTGGTGGTGCTCTGGGTGGTCCCGGTGAGGCTCTTGGTGGCCGCGTTGACCTCTTGGGTGGCCCTCTTGACCTGGTGGGTGGCCACGTTGACCTGGTGGGTGGCCACGTTGGCCTGGTTGGCCCCAGTGACGTTCTGAGTGGCCCCAGTGATGCTCTGGGTGGTCCTGGTGAGGCCCTGGGTGGTCCTGGTGATGCTCTGGGTGGTCCTGGTGATGCTCTGGGTGGCCACGTTGACTTGGTTGCCCACCACGAGCTGTTGGGTGGCCACGGCGAGGTCCTGGGTGGCCCTGGCGAGGTCCTGGGTGGCCCCGGCGAGGCGCCGAGGGCCGGCGTAGGGGTTCCCCTGGCCACGGAGGAGCTTCTGGCGGTGCCGGTGGGAGGGGACCTTCAGGTCACCCCTCGTGGTGACCCGGTTGCCGCGGCCGTCGCACCCGTGGGGCCTCTCCCCGGGGTGACACCTCAGGTGGACCTGGTGGGCGCTCTCGCCCCCGAAGCTCTTCCCCACGGCCCCACCACCACCACCACCACCACCACCACCACCACCAAGGTTCTTGAGGTGCAGAAGACCCGAAGAAGACGCTCCAGTCAACGCCAAGATGGACCAAGGTTGGGTTCTGAACCCTCGTGGTTGGACGAGGTGGAAGAGGTTGGGTTTGGCGCCGCGGAAGACGGAGAAGGAGGTCCCGGTGGGGTCCTCCAAGGTCCCCAAGAGGAGGACCTGGCGGCAGAGCTCCTCCGTCAGCCTCATCTGGTGGAGCTGGCGCTGCTGGAGGAGCCGGAGCTCCTCCAGGAGCAACGGGAGGTTGAGGGAGGTCCCCGGGGGGACCTCGGGGGGCGGATCTGGGCCTCCTTCCATCCCCGGTGGAGGAGAAGACAACGAGAAGGTGGTGGTGGCGGAGGTGGTGGAGGACACAGGAACCTCGCGGAGGGAGGGCGAAGCGGCGCCGGGGGGGCCTGAGGGGAGAGAGGATCCAGAAATCAGGGTTTGCGACCCGAAAATCCCCTTTTCCACCCCAAAAATTAAATTCACGACCCCGAAAAAGGGCCCTTTTGACCCAAAAAACGAGATTGGGACCCAAAAACTCGAGGTTGGGACCAAAAAAATTGACTTTGGGACCCAAAAATCAACTTTGTGACCCAAAAATTGACTTTGTGACCCCAAAGAATCAGATTTTAGACCCAAAAATCAAGTTTTAGACCCAAAAATCAACTTTTAGACCCCAAAGAATCAGATTTTAGACCCAAAAATCAAGTTTTAGACCCAAAAATCAAGTTTTAGACCCAAAAATCAAGTTTTAGACCCCAAACAATCAGATTTTAGACCCAAAAATCAAGTTTTAGACCCAAAAATCAAGTTTTAGACCCCAAAGAATCAGATTTTAGACCCAAAAATCAAGTTTTAGACCCAAAAATCAAGTTTTCGACCCCAAACAATCAGATTTTAGACCCAAAAATCAAGTTTTAGACCCAAAAATCAAGTTTTAGACCCCAAAGAATCAGATTTTAGACCCAAAAATCAAGTTTTAGACCCAAAAATCAAGTTTTAGACCCCAAAGAATCAGATTTTAGACCCAAAAATCAAGTTTCAGACCCAAAAATCAAGTTTTAGACCCCGAAGAATCAGATTTTAGACCAAAAAATCAAGTTTTAGACCCAAAAATCAAGTTTTAGACCCCAAACAATCAGATTTTAGACCCAAAAATCAAGTTTTAGACCCAAAAATCAAGTTTTAGACCCCAAAGAATCAGATTTTAGACCCAAAAATCAAGTTTTAGACCCAAAAATCAAGTTTTAGACCCCAAACAATCAGATTTTAGACCCAAAAATCAAGTTTTAGACCCAAAAATCAAGTTTTAGACCCCAAAATGAGGTTTTGCCACCCAAAAAATCAGGGTTTGGGGCCAAAAGGAATGGGTTTAACCCCCAAAATATGGGGTTTGGCCCAAAAATTGGGGTTTGTGCCCCAAAAATCAAGTTTTGGACCCCAAAATGTGCATTTTTGACCCCAAAATCTGATTTTTGACCTAAAAGTAAGGGTTTGGCCCAAAAATCTGATTTTTCACCCCAAAAAGTTGGGTTTCTGCACCAAAAATCAAGTTTTTAACTCAGAAATCAGGGTTGTGACCTGAAAATCTCCTTTTTCGCCCCAAAATCATATTCAGGACCCCCAAAAAGGGCCCTTTTGACCCAAAAAACGAGATTGGGACCCAAAAACTCGAGGTTGGGACCCAAAAATCGACTTTGGGACCCAAAAATCGACTTTGTGACCCAAAAATCGACTTTGTGACCCCAAAGAATCAGATTTTAGACCCAAAAATCAAGTTTCAGACCCAAAAATCAAGTTTTAGACCCCAAAGAATCAGATTTTAGACCCAAAAATCAAGTTTTAGACCCAAAAATCAAGTTTTAGACCCCAAAGAATCAGATTTTAGACCCCAAAATCAAGTTTTAGACCCAAAAATCAAGTTTTAGACCCCAAAAATCAAGTTTTAGACCCCAAAGAATCAGATTTTAGACCCAAAAATCAAATTTCAGACCCCAAAATCAAGTTTTAGACCCCAAAGAATCAGATTTTAGACCCAAAAATCAAGTTTTAGACCCCAAAATCAAGTTTTAGACCCCAAAGAATCAGATTTTAGACCCAAAAATCAAGTTTTAGACCCCAAAAATCAAGTTTTAGACCCCAAAGAATCAGATTTTAGACCCCAAAAATCAAGTTTCAGACCCAAAAATCAAGTTTTAGACCCCAAAGAATCAGATTTTAGACCCAAAAATCAAGTTTTAGACCCAAAAATCAACTTTTAGACCCCAAAGAATCAGATTTTAGACCCAAAAATCAAGTTTCAGACCCAAAAATCAAGTTTTAGACCCCAAAGAATCAGATTTTAGACCCCAAAATCAAGTTTTAGACCCAAAAATCAAGTTTTAGACCCCGAAGAATCAGATTTTAGACCCAAAAATCAAGTTTTAGACCCAAAAATCAAGTTTCAGACCCAAAAATCAAGTTTTAGGCCCCAAAGAATCAGATTTTAGACCCCAAAAATCAAGTTTCAGACCCAAAAATCAAGTTTTAGGCCCCAAAGAATCAGATTTTAGACCCCAAAAATCAAGTTTCAGACCCAAAAATCAAGTTTTAGACCCCAAACAATCAGATTTTAGACCCAAAAATCAAGTTTTAGACCCAAAAATCAAGTTTTAGACCCCAAAATGAGGTTTTGCCACCCAAAAAATCAGGGTTTGGGGCCAAAAGGAATGGGTTTAACCCCCAAAATAAGGGGTTTGGCCCAAAAATTGGGGTTTGTGCCCCAAAAATCAAGTTTTGGACCCCAAACTGTGCATTTTTGACCCCAAAATCTGATTTTTTGACCCAAAAATAAGGGTTTTGACCCAAATATATGATTTTTTCACCCCAAAATGTACTTTTCTGCACAAAAAATCAGGTTTTGTGACCCCAAAAATCAGGTTTTTGGCCCAAAATAAGGGGTTTGACCCCCAAAATGAGGCTTTTGACCCATTTCCCCCCTCCCCAAAATCCCCCTTTTTCACCCCAAAACCATTTCCCCCCCAAAATCCCCCTTTTTCCCCTTCCCCAACCCCCCCTTTTTCCCAAAATCCCCCCTTTTCACCCCAAAACCCATTTCCCCTCCCCAAAATCCCCCTTTTTCACCCCAAAATTGCTTTTTTCCCAAAATCCCCCCTTTTTTGCCCCAAACCCATTTCCCCTCCCCCAAAATCCCCCTTTTTCACCCCAAAACCCATTTCCCCTCCCCCAAATCCCCCCTTTTCTCCCAAATTTCCCCTTTTTTCCCAAAATCCCCCTTTTTCTCCCCAAAACCCATTTCCCCTCCCCCAAATCCCCCTTTTTCACCCCAGAATTCCCCTTTTTCCCCAAAATCCCCCTTTTTCACCCCAAAACCATTTCCCCCCCAAAATCCCCCTTTTTCCCCTTCCCCAACCCCCCCTTTTTCCCAAAATCCCCCCTTTTCACCCCAAAACCCATTTCCCCTCCCCAAAATCCCCCTTTTTCACCCCAAAATTCCCTTTTTTCCCAAAATCCCCCTTTTTCACCCCAAAATTCCTCTTTTTTCCCCAAATCCCCCTTTTTCTCCCCAAAACCCATTTCCCCTCCCCAAATCCCCCTTTTTCACCCCAAAATTCCCTTTTTTCCCAAAATCCCCTTTTTTCTCCCCAAACCCCATTTCCCCCCCCAAATCCACATTTTTCCCTTCCCCCACCCCCCTTTTTTTCCCAAAATCCCCCTTTTTCACCCCAAAATTCCCCTTTTTTCCCCAAATCCCCCTTTTTCACCCCAAAACCCATTTCCCCCCCAAATCCACATTTTTCCCTTCCCCCACCCCCCTTTTTTTTCCCAAAATCCCCCTTTTCACCCCAAAATTCCCCTTTTTTCCCAAAATCCCCTTTTTTCTCCCCAAACCCCATTTCCCCCTCCCCTCCCCCCCCTTTTTCCCCCCAAACCCCTCCCTCCCCCTCCCCCAATTTCCCCCCCCCAGGCCTTAAACGATGGAGGGGGGGAGGACAGACAGACAGACGGACAGAGGAGGGCAATGGATTCAAACGGGGGTCGGACAGACGGACAAAGGGGGGGGGGGGGGACAGACGGACAAAGGGGGGGGGGGGGGTCGGGACAGACAGACGGACAAAGGGGGGGTGGGGTGGGGTTAGGGGGGGGGGTCTTTGGGTGCCCAAAGGCCTGGGACGGACGGACAGACGGACAAGGCCTCGTCCCTCTGTCTGTCCGTGCCCCCCCCCCACCCACCTCCCGCCTCATCCATGGCCTTGGGGGGGGGGGGGGGGGGGGGAATTCCCAACACC
>JAUMJL010002602.1:0-26924 GCA_033558185.1 Dromococcyx pavoninus | reverse complement strand
CCGTATGCCACCCTCTATTGAGCCCCTATCGCGCCCTGTGTCGCCCCAGTGGAACCCCCGATAAAGTTCCTATCCCTGCCATAAGTCGCGCATATGGGACCCTCTCGAGTCCCTTTCTCGCTCTTTGTCTTCTCCTATGGAGCCGTCTCTAGAGCCCCTATTACACTCTTAATGTCCCTCCTAATGGAGCCCCTTTTACAGCCGGTTCCAAAGTCACAGAAAAGCAGTCGGTCTGTTCCTTCCCTCCGACAACAGCAGTCATTTAAATCTTCCTCCATCTCAGCTGTAAGCAGCCGCATCACTGTAAAACGTCTAGCTGTTGCTCAGACAAGAAACCTGTCAGGCGAGAAATGTTTCACCCTGCAAGATCATCCTCTGCCTTCGTCTGCGCAGCACAAGTAAGCCAACGAACTGCTAATAGACCAGCGAGGAGCGATTCGTATTTTCATGTGCTTCTTAGCAGACTCGGGATGCACGGAAGCTTTACATCGAGAGATAAGTCTTTCTGTGTACTGTTAGATCTGAAACCGGTTCCTTGCCAGTCTATTCGTCAGGCGTCTGTTCATCACACACAGGTACGCCTTCCAGTCTGCTTCTTGCCTCGGAGCCGTGCCTTCTCTGCTCCCTTCTGCCGTCTCTGCCACAGCTCTTCCGCATGACTGTAAAACGCCGGGGTCTGTCTGATAGCGGACACCGGCTACCCCTCAAGGTCGTTCGGCCGCGGAGGTTGAAACCTCCGGGGAGAGAGCCCGTGTGCTCTTGCTTAGCCGAGCAAGCTCCGCGCGCATTCTTGGGCATTCTCAGCAGACTCCGGTTCCACAGGTTCTTTGCACTAAGAGGTAAAGCTGTCTGAGAACTGCTAGCGCTGAAACGTGTTGCTGTCAAAAGTTTTCTTCGTGCAGCCATTTCAAAGCCACAGAAAAGCAGTCGGGCTGCTCCTTCCCTCCGACAGCAGCAGTCATTTGAATCCTCATCCATCTCCGCAGTTAGCAGCCACATCACTGCAGTGGGAATTCTCAGCCGCTGGTGAATCTGTTTCCGTAGAAGGCATTAAATCACTCAAAAAAAGCAGCAGGTTCTTCAGCGCTTGCCTGTCTCCTCAGAAGACCAACACCCAGGGAATGCATTGTTAACCACCCTGCTTGTCCGCAAGGCTGACAATGTCTGGGACGGGGGAGAGAGGAATTGCAGGTCTTTCCAGAAGGATCTGCCAGTGAAGAGCGCTCACTTTGCTCTTTCAAATGAGGTGTTCCTCAATCCATTTTGGGGTTCTTCAGCCCATTTTTTTGTTTCCTCAGACCATTTATGAGTGCCTCAATCAATTTTTGGTTTCCTCAATCCATTTTTGGGTTCTTCGATCCACTTTTTCTTTCCTCAGCCCATTTTTGGGTTCCTCAATCCAGTTTTCGGTTCCTGAGTCCATTTTTTGTTTCCTCAATCCTTTTTTGGGTTCCTCAATCCGTTTTTGGGTTCCTGAGCCAATTTGGGGGTTCCTCTGCCCATTTTTGGGTTCCTCAATCTGTCTTTGGGTTCCTGTACCCATTTTTGGCTCCCTCAATCCATTTTTATATTCCTCAATCCACTTTTGCGTTCCTCAGCCCATTTTCGGGTTCCTCAATCCATTTTGGGGTTCCTCAATCCATTTTTTGTCTCCTCAGCCCATTTTGGGGTTCCTCAGCTCATTTGTGCATTCCTCAAAACATTTTTGGGTTTTTCAATTCATTTTTGGGTTCCTCAATCCATTTTTGGGTTCCTCAGCCGATTTTCGGTTTTCTCAATCCGTCTTTGGGATCTTCAGCCCATTTTTGAGTTCCTCAAAGCATTTTTGGGTTCCTGAGCCCATTTTGGGGTTCCTGAGCCCATTTGGGGGTTTCTCAGCCAATTTTTGGTTCCTCAATTCATTTTTGGGTTTCTCAATCCATTTTTAGTTTCCTCAGCCTGTTTTTCCGTTTCTTTAACTATTTTTCATTTCCTCAGCCCATTTTTGGGTTCCTCAGCCATTTTTTCCTTCTTCGATCCACTTTTGGGTTTCTGAGCTCTATCTCTATCTTTCTCTCCACTATGCAGCCCTCTACAGAGCCCGTTTCTTGCTCCCTATCTTCCTCCTATGGAGCCTCTTGTACAGCCTCTACGACACACTCGGTCGCACTAATTCTACCTCCTGGAGAGCCCATATCGCTCCCCTTATGATCCCGCTATGGAGCCCTCCGAAGAGCACCTGTCGAACCCTCTGTACACCGTATGCCACCCTCTATTGAGCCCCTATCGCGCCCTGTGTCGCCCCAGTGGAACCCCCGATAAAGTTCCTATCCCTGCCATAAGTCGCGCATATGGGACCCTCTCGAGTCCCTTTCTCGCTCTTTGTCTTCTCCTATGGAGCCGTCTCTAGAGCCCCTATTACACTCTTAATGTCCCTCCTAACGGAGCCCCTTTTACAGCCGGTTCCAAAGTCACAGAAAAGCAGTCGGTCTGTTCCTTCCCTCCGACAACAGCAGTCATTTAAATCTTCCTCCATCTCAGCTGTAAGCAGCCGCATCACTGTAAAACGTCTAGCTGTTGCTCAGACAAGAAACCTGTCAGGCGAGAAATGTTTCACCCTGCAAGATCATCCTCTGCCTTCGTCTGCGCAGCACAAGTAAGCCAACGAACTGCTAATAGACCAGCGAGGAGCGATTCGTATTTTCATGTGCTTCTTAGCAGACTCGGGATGCACGGAAGCTTTACATCGAGAGATAAGTCTTTCTGTGTACTGTTAGATCTGAAACCGGTTCCTTGCCAGTCTATTCGTCAGGCGTCTGTTCATCACACACAGGTACGCCTTCCAGTCTGCTTCTTGCCTCGGAGCCGTGCCTTCTCTGCTCCCTTCTGCCGTCTCTGCCACAGCTCTTCCGCATGACTGTAAAACGCCGGGGTCTGTCTGATAGCGGACACCGGCTACCCCTCAAGGTCGTTCGGCCGCGGAGGTTGAAACCTCCGGGGAGAGAGCCCGTGTGCTCTTGCTTAGCCGAGCAAGCTCCGCGCGCATTCTTGGGCATTCTCAGCAGACTCCGGTTCCACAGGTTCTTTGCACTAAGAGGTAAAGCTGTCTGAGAACTGCTAGCGCTGAAACGTGTTGCTGTCAAAAGTTTTCTTCGTGCAGCCATTTCAAAGCCACAGAAAAGCAGTCGGGCTGCTCCTTCCCTCCGACAGCAGCAGTCATTTGAATCCTCATCCATCTCCGCAGTTAGCAGCCACATCACTGCAGTGGGAATTCTCAGCCGCTGGTGAATCTGTTTCCGTAGAAGGCATTAAATCACTCAAAAAAAGCAGCAGGTTCTTCAGCGCTTGCCTGTCTCCTCAGAAGACCAACACCCAGGGAATGCATTGTTAACCACCCTGCTTGTCCGCAAGGCTGACAATGTCTGGGACGGGGGAGAGAGGAATTGCAGGTCTTTCCAGAAGGATCTGCCAGTGAAGAGCGCTCACTTTGCTCTTTCAAATGAGGTGTTCCTCAATCCATTTTGGGGTTCTTCAGCCCATTTTTTTGTTTCCTCAGACCATTTATGAGTGCCTCAATCAATTTTTGGTTTCCTCAATCCATTTTTGGGTTCTTCGATCCACTTTTTCTTTCCTCAGCCCATTTTTGGGTTCCTCAATCCAGTTTTCGGTTCCTGAGTCCATTTTTTGTTTCCTCAATCCTTTTTTGGGTTCCTCAATCCGTTTTTGGGTTCCTGAGCCAATTTGGGGGTTCCTCTGCCCATTTTTGGGTTCCTCAATCTGTCTTTGGGTTCCTGTACCCATTTTTGGCTCCCTCAATCCATTTTTATATTCCTCAATCCACTTTTGCGTTCCTCAGCCCATTTTCGGGTTCCTCAATCCATTTTGGGGTTCCTCAATCCATTTTTTGTCTCCTCAGCCCATTTTGGGGTTCCTCAGCTCATTTGTGCATTCCTCAAAACATTTTTGGGTTTTTCAATTCATTTTTGGGTTCCTCAATCCATTTTTGGGTTCCTCAGCCGATTTTCGGTTTTCTCAATCCGTCTTTGGGATCTTCAGCCCATTTTTGAGTTCCTCAAAGCATTTTTGGGTTCCTGAGCCCATTTTGGGGTTCCTGAGCCCATTTGGGGGTTTCTCAGCCAATTTTTGGTTCCTCAATTCATTTTTGGGTTTCTCAATCCATTTTTAGTTTCCTCAGCCTGTTTTTCCGTTTCTTTAACTATTTTTCATTTCCTCAGCCCATTTTTGGGTTCCTCAGCCATTTTTTCCTTCTTCGATCCACTTTTGGGTTTCTGAGCCCTATCTCTATCTTTCTCTCCACTATGCAGCCCTCTATAGAGCCCGTTTCTTGCTCCCTATCTTCCTCCTATGGAGCCTCTTGTACAGCCTCTACGACACACTCGGTCGCACTAATTCTACCTCCTGGAGAGCCCATATCGCTCCCCTTATGATCCCGCTATGGAGCCCTCCGAAGAGCACCTGTCGAACCCTCTGTACACCGTATGCCACCCTCTATTGAGCCCCTATCGCGCCCTGTGTCGCCCCAGTGGAACCCCCGATAAAGTTCCTATCCCTGCCATAAGTCGCGCATATGGGACCCTCTCGAGTCCCTTTCTCGCTCTTTGTCTTCTCCTATGGAGCCGTCTCTAGAGCCCCTATTACACTCTTAATGTCCCTCCTAACGGAGCCCCTTTTACAGCCGGTTCCAAAGTCACAGAAAAGCAGTCGGTCTGTTCCTTCCCTCCGACAACAGCAGTCATTTAAATCTTCCTCCATCTCAGCTGTAAGCAGCCGCATCACTGTAAAACGTCTAGCTGTTGCTCAGACAAGAAACCTGTCAGGCGAGAAATGTTTCACCCTGCAAGATCATCCTCTGCCTTCGTCTGCGCAGCACAAGTAAGCCAACGAACTGCTAATAGACCAGCGAGGAGCGATTCGTATTTTCATGTGCTTCTTAGCAGACTCGGGATGCACGGAAGCTTTACATCGAGAGATAAGTCTTTCTGTGTACTGTTAGATCTGAAACCGGTTCCTTGCCAGTCTATTCGTCAGGCGTCTGTTCATCACACACAGGTACGCCTTCCAGTCTGCTTCTTGCCTCGGAGCCGTGCCTTCTCTGCTCCCTTCTGCCGTCTCTGCCACAGCTCTTCCGCATGACTGTAAAACGCCGGGGTCTGTCTGATAGCGGACACCGGCTACCCCTCAAGGTCGTTCGGCCGCGGAGGTTGAAACCTCCGGGGAGAGAGCCCGTGTGCTCTTGCTTAGCCGAGCAAGCTCCGCGCGCATTCTTGGGCATTCTCAGCAGACTCCGGTTCCACAGGTTCTTTGCACTAAGAGGTAAAGCTGTCTGAGAACTGCTAGCGCTGAAACGTGTTGCTGTCAAAAGTTTTCTTCGTGCAGCCATTTCAAAGCCACAGAAAAGCAGTCGGGCTGCTCCTTCCCTCCGACAGCAGCAGTCATTTGAATCCTCATCCATCTCCGCAGTTAGCAGCCACATCACTGCAGTGGGAATTCTCAGCCGCTGGTGAATCTGTTTCCGTAGAAGGCATTAAATCACTCAAAAAAAGCAGCAGGTTCTTCAGCGCTTGCCTGTCTCCTCAGAAGACCAACACCCAGGGAATGCATTGTTAACCACCCTGCTTGTCCGCAAGGCTGACAATGTCTGGGACGGGGGAGAGAGGAATTGCAGGTCTTTCCAGAAGGATCTGCCAGTGAAGAGCGCTCACTTTGCTCTTTCAAATGAGGTGTTCCTCAATCCATTTTGGGGTTCTTCAGCCCATTTTTTTGTTTCCTCAGACCATTTATGAGTGCCTCAATCAATTTTTGGTTTCCTCAATCCATTTTTGGGTTCTTCGATCCACTTTTTCTTTCCTCAGCCCATTTTTGGGTTCCTCAATCCAGTTTTCGGTTCCTGAGTCCATTTTTTGTTTCCTCAATCCTTTTTTGGGTTCCTCAATCCGTTTTTGGGTTCCTGAGCCAATTTGGGGGTTCCTCTGCCCATTTTTGGGTTCCTCAATCTGTCTTTGGGTTCCTGTACCCATTTTTGGCTCCCTCAATCCATTTTTATATTCCTCAATCCACTTTTGCGTTCCTCAGCCCATTTTCGGGTTCCTCAATCCATTTTGGGGTTCCTCAATCCATTTTTTGTCTCCTCAGCCCATTTTGGGGTTCCTCAGCTCATTTGTGCATTCCTCAAAACATTTTTGGGTTTTTCAATTCATTTTTGGGTTCCTCAATCCATTTTTGGGTTCCTCAGCCGATTTTCGGTTTTCTCAATCCGTCTTTGGGATCTTCAGCCCATTTTTGAGTTCCTCAAAGCATTTTTGGGTTCCTGAGCCCATTTTGGGGTTCCTGAGCCCATTTGGGGGTTTCTCAGCCAATTTTTGGTTCCTCAATTCATTTTTGGGTTTCTCAATCCATTTTTAGTTTCCTCAGCCTGTTTTTCCGTTTCTTTAACTATTTTTCATTTCCTCAGCCCATTTTTGGGTTCCTCAGCCATTTTTTCCTTCTTCGATCCACTTTTGGGTTTCTGAGCTCTATCTCTATCTTTCTCTCCACTATGCAGCCCTCTACAGAGCCCGTTTCTTGCTCCCTATCTTCCTCCTATGGAGCCTCTTGTACAGCCTCTACGACACACTCGGTCGCACTAATTCTACCTCCTGGAGAGCCCATATCGCTCCCCTTATGATCCCGCTATGGAGCCCTCCGAAGAGCACCTGTCGAACCCTCTGTACACCGTATGCCACCCTCTATTGAGCCCCTATCGCGCCCTGTGTCGCCCCAGTGGAACCCCCGATAAAGTTCCTATCCCTGCCATAAGTCGCGCATATGGGACCCTCTCGAGTCCCTTTCTCGCTCTTTGTCTTCTCCTATGGAGCCGTCTCTAGAGCCCCTATTACACTCTTAATGTCCCTCCTAACGGAGCCCCTTTTACAGCCGGTTCCAAAGTCACAGAAAAGCAGTCGGTCTGTTCCTTCCCTCCGACAACAGCAGTCATTTAAATCTTCCTCCATCTCAGCTGTAAGCAGCCGCATCACTGTAAAACGTCTAGCTGTTGCTCAGACAAGAAACCTGTCAGGCGAGAAATGTTTCACCCTGCAAGATCATCCTCTGCCTTCGTCTGCGCAGCACAAGTAAGCCAACGAACTGCTAATAGACCAGCGAGGAGCGATTCGTATTTTCATGTGCTTCTTAGCAGACTCGGGATGCACGGAAGCTTTACATCGAGAGATAAGTCTTTCTGTGTACTGTTAGATCTGAAACCGGTTCCTTGCCAGTCTATTCGTCAGGCGTCTGTTCATCACACACAGGTACGCCTTCCAGTCTGCTTCTTGCCTCGGAGCCGTGCCTTCTCTGCTCCCTTCTGCCGTCTCTGCCACAGCTCTTCCGCATGACTGTAAAACGCCGGGGTCTGTCTGATAGCGGACACCGGCTACCCCTCAAGGTCGTTCGGCCGCGGAGGTTGAAACCTCCGGGGAGAGAGCCCGTGTGCTCTTGCTTAGCCGAGCAAGCTCCGCGCGCATTCTTGGGCATTCTCAGCAGACTCCGGTTCCACAGGTTCTTTGCACTAAGAGGTAAAGCTGTCTGAGAACTGCTAGCGCTGAAACGTGTTGCTGTCAAAAGTTTTCTTCGTGCAGCCATTTCAAAGCCACAGAAAAGCAGTCGGGCTGCTCCTTCCCTCCGACAGCAGCAGTCATTTGAATCCTCATCCATCTCCGCAGTTAGCAGCCACATCACTGCAGTGGGAATTCTCAGCCGCTGGTGAATCTGTTTCCGTAGAAGGCATTAAATCACTCAAAAAAAGCAGCAGGTTCTTCAGCGCTTGCCTGTCTCCTCAGAAGACCAACACCCAGGGAATGCATTGTTAACCACCCTGCTTGTCCGCAAGGCTGACAATGTCTGGGACGGGGGAGAGAGGAATTGCAGGTCTTTCCAGAAGGATCTGCCAGTGAAGAGCGCTCACTTTGCTCTTTCAAATGAGGTGTTCCTCAATCCATTTTGGGGTTCTTCAGCCCATTTTTTTGTTTCCTCAGACCATTTATGAGTGCCTCAATCAATTTTTGGTTTCCTCAATCCATTTTTGGGTTCTTCGATCCACTTTTTCTTTCCTCAGCCCATTTTTGGGTTCCTCAATCCAGTTTTCGGTTCCTGAGTCCATTTTTTGTTTCCTCAATCCTTTTTTGGGTTCCTCAATCCGTTTTTGGGTTCCTGAGCCAATTTGGGGGTTCCTCTGCCCATTTTTGGGTTCCTCAATCTGTCTTTGGGTTCCTGTACCCATTTTTGGCTCCCTCAATCCATTTTTATATTCCTCAATCCACTTTTGCGTTCCTCAGCCCATTTTCGGGTTCCTCAATCCATTTTGGGGTTCCTCAATCCATTTTTTGTCTCCTCAGCCCATTTTGGGGTTCCTCAGCTCATTTGTGCATTCCTCAAAACATTTTTGGGTTTTTCAATTCATTTTTGGGTTCCTCAATCCATTTTTGGGTTCCTCAGCCGATTTTCGGTTTTCTCAATCCGTCTTTGGGATCTTCAGCCCATTTTTGAGTTCCTCAAAGCATTTTTGGGTTCCTGAGCCCATTTTGGGGTTCCTGAGCCCATTTGGGGGTTTCTCAGCCAATTTTTGGTTCCTCAATTCATTTTTGGGTTTCTCAATCCATTTTTAGTTTCCTCAGCCTGTTTTTCCGTTTCTTTAACTATTTTTCATTTCCTCAGCCCATTTTTGGGTTCCTCAGCCATTTTTTCCTTCTTCGATCCACTTTTGGGTTTCTGAGCTCTATCTCTATCTTTCTCTCCACTATGCAGCCCTCTACAGAGCCCGTTTCTTGCTCCCTATCTTCCTCCTATGGAGCCTCTTGTACAGCCTCTACGACACACTCGGTCGCACTAATTCTACCTCCTGGAGAGCCCATATCGCTCCCCTTATGATCCCGCTATGGAGCCCTCCGAAGAGCACCTGTCGAACCCTCTGTACACCGTATGCCACCCTCTATTGAGCCCCTATCGCGCCCTGTGTCGCCCCAGTGGAACCCCCGATAAAGTTCCTATCCCTGCCATAAGTCGCGCATATGGGACCCTCTCGAGTCCCTTTCTCGCTCTTTGTCTTCTCCTATGGAGCCGTCTCTAGAGCCCCTATTACACTCTTAATGTCCCTCCTAACGGAGCCCCTTTTACAGCCGGTTCCAAAGTCACAGAAAAGCAGTCGGTCTGTTCCTTCCCTCCGACAACAGCAGTCATTTAAATCTTCCTCCATCTCAGCTGTAAGCAGCCGCATCACTGTAAAACGTCTAGCTGTTGCTCAGACAAGAAACCTGTCAGGCGAGAAATGTTTCACCCTGCAAGATCATCCTCTGCCTTCGTCTGCGCAGCACAAGTAAGCCAACGAACTGCTAATAGACCAGCGAGGAGCGATTCGTATTTTCATGTGCTTCTTAGCAGACTCGGGATGCACGGAAGCTTTACATCGAGAGATAAGTCTTTCTGTGTACTGTTAGATCTGAAACCGGTTCCTTGCCAGTCTATTCGTCAGGCGTCTGTTCATCACACACAGGTACGCCTTCCAGTCTGCTTCTTGCCTCGGAGCCGTGCCTTCTCTGCTCCCTTCTGCCGTCTCTGCCACAGCTCTTCCGCATGACTGTAAAACGCCGGGGTCTGTCTGATAGCGGACACCGGCTACCCCTCAAGGTCGTTCGGCCGCGGAGGTTGAAACCTCCGGGGAGAGAGCCCGTGTGCTCTTGCTTAGCCGAGCAAGCTCCGCGCGCATTCTTGGGCATTCTCAGCAGACTCCGGTTCCACAGGTTCTTTGCACTAAGAGGTAAAGCTGTCTGAGAACTGCTAGCGCTGAAACGTGTTGCTGTCAAAAGTTTTCTTCGTGCAGCCATTTCAAAGCCACAGAAAAGCAGTCGGGCTGCTCCTTCCCTCCGACAGCAGCAGTCATTTGAATCCTCATCCATCTCCGCAGTTAGCAGCCACATCACTGCAGTGGGAATTCTCAGCCGCTGGTGAATCTGTTTCCGTAGAAGGCATTAAATCACTCAAAAAAAGCAGCAGGTTCTTCAGCGCTTGCCTGTCTCCTCAGAAGACCAACACCCAGGGAATGCATTGTTAACCACCCTGCTTGTCCGCAAGGCTGACAATGTCTGGGACGGGGGAGAGAGGAATTGCAGGTCTTTCCAGAAGGATCTGCCAGTGAAGAGCGCTCACTTTGCTCTTTCAAATGAGGTGTTCCTCAATCCATTTTGGGGTTCTTCAGCCCATTTTTTTGTTTCCTCAGACCATTTATGAGTGCCTCAATCAATTTTTGGTTTCCTCAATCCATTTTTGGGTTCTTCGATCCACTTTTTCTTTCCTCAGCCCATTTTTGGGTTCCTCAATCCAGTTTTCGGTTCCTGAGTCCATTTTTTGTTTCCTCAATCCTTTTTTGGGTTCCTCAATCCGTTTTTGGGTTCCTGAGCCAATTTGGGGGTTCCTCTGCCCATTTTTGGGTTCCTCAATCTGTCTTTGGGTTCCTGTACCCATTTTTGGCTCCCTCAATCCATTTTTATATTCCTCAATCCACTTTTGCGTTCCTCAGCCCATTTTCGGGTTCCTCAATCCATTTTGGGGTTCCTCAATCCATTTTTTGTCTCCTCAGCCCATTTTGGGGTTCCTCAGCTCATTTGTGCATTCCTCAAAACATTTTTGGGTTTTTCAATTCATTTTTGGGTTCCTCAATCCATTTTTGGGTTCCTCAGCCGATTTTCGGTTTTCTCAATCCGTCTTTGGGATCTTCAGCCCATTTTTGAGTTCCTCAAAGCATTTTTGGGTTCCTGAGCCCATTTTGGGGTTCCTGAGCCCATTTGGGGGTTTCTCAGCCAATTTTTGGTTCCTCAATTCATTTTTGGGTTTCTCAATCCATTTTTAGTTTCCTCAGCCTGTTTTTCCGTTTCTTTAACTATTTTTCATTTCCTCAGCCCATTTTTGGGTTCCTCAGCCATTTTTTCCTTCTTCGATCCACTTTTGGGTTTCTGAGCTCTATCTCTATCTTTCTCTCCACTATGCAGCCCTCTACAGAGCCCGTTTCTTGCTCCCTATCTTCCTCCTATGGAGCCTCTTGTACAGCCTCTACGACACACTCGGTCGCACTAATTCTACCTCCTGGAGAGCCCATATCGCTCCCCTTATGATCCCGCTATGGAGCCCTCCGAAGAGCACCTGTCGAACCCTCTGTACACCGTATGCCACCCTCTATTGAGCCCCTATCGCGCCCTGTGTCGCCCCAGTGGAACCCCCGATAAAGTTCCTATCCCTGCCATAAGTCGCGCATATGGGACCCTCTCGATTCCCTTTCTCGCTCTTTGTCTTCTCCTATGGAGCCGTCTCTAGAGCCCCTATTACACTCTTAATGTCCCTCCTAACGGAGCCCCTTTTACAGCCGGTTCCAAAGTCACAGAAAAGCAGTCGGTCTGTTCCTTCCCTCCGACAACAGCAGTCATTTAAATCTTCCTCCATCTCAGCTGTAAGCAGCCGCATCACTGTAAAACGTCTAGCTGTTGCTCAGACAAGAAACCTGTCAGGCGAGAAATGTTTCACCCTGCAAGATCATCCTCTGCCTTCGTCTGCGCAGCACAAGTAAGCCAACGAACTGCTAATAGACCAGCGAGGAGCGATTCGTATTTTCATGTGCTTCTTAGCAGACTCGGGATGCACGGAAGCTTTACATCGAGAGATAAGTCTTTCTGTGTACTGTTAGATCTGAAACCGGTTCCTTGCCAGTCTATTCGTCAGGCGTCTGTTCATCACACACAGGTACGCCTTCCAGTCTGCTTCTTGCCTCGGAGCCGTGCCTTCTCTGCTCCCTTCTGCCGTCTCTGCCACAGCTCTTCCGCATGACTGTAAAACGCCGGGGTCTGTCTGATAGCGGACACCGGCTACCCCTCAAGGTCGTTCGGCCGCGGAGGTTGAAACCTCCGGGGAGAGAGCCCGTGTGCTCTTGCTTAGCCGAGCAAGCTCCGCGCGCATTCTTGGGCATTCTCAGCAGACTCCGGTTCCACAGGTTCTGTGCACTAAGAGGTAAAGCTGTCTGAGAACTGCTAGCGCTGAAACGTGTTGCTGTCAAAAGTTTTCTTCGTGCAGCCATTTCAAAGCCACAGAAAAGCAGTCGGGCTGCTCCTTCCCTCCGACAGCAGCAGTCATTTGAATCCTCATCCATCTCCGCAGTTAGCAGCCACATCACTGCAGTGGGAATTCTCAGCCGCTGGTGAATCTGTTTCCGTAGAAGGCATTAAATCACTCAAAAAAAGCAGCAGGTTCTTCAGCGCTTGCCTGTCTCCTCAGAAGACCAACACCCAGGGAATGCATTGTTAACCACCCTGCTTGTCCGCAAGGCTGACAATGTCTGGGACGGGGGAGAGAGGAATTGCAGGTCTTTCCAGAAGGATCTGCCAGTGAAGAGCGCTCACTTTGCTCTTTCAAATGAGGTGTTCCTCAATCCATTTTGGGGTTCTTCAGCCCATTTTTTTGTTTCCTCAGACCATTTATGAGTGCCTCAATCAATTTTTGGTTTCCTCAATCCATTTTTGGGTTCTTCGATCCACTTTTTCTTTCCTCAGCCCATTTTTGGGTTCCTCAATCCAGTTTTCGGTTCCTGAGTCCATTTTTTGTTTCCTCAATCCTTTTTTGGGTTCCTCAATCCGTTTTTGGGTTCCTCAATCCGTTTTTGGGTTCCTGAGCCAATTTGGGGGTTCCTCTGCCCATTTTTGGGTTCCTCAATCTGTCTTTGGGTTCCTGTACCCATTTTTGGCTCCCTCAATCCATTTTTATATTCCTCAATCCACTTTTGCGTTCCTCAGCCCATTTTCGGGTTCCTCAATCCATTTTGGGGTTCCTCAATCCATTTTTTGTCTCCTCAGCCCATTTTGGGGTTCCTCAGCTCATTTGTGCATTCCTCAAAACATTTTTGGGTTTTTCAATTCATTTTTGGGTTCCTCAATCCATTTTTGGGTTCCTCAGCCGATTTTCGGTTTTCTCAATCCGTCTTTGGGATCTTCAGCCCATTTTTGAGTTCCTCAAAGCATTTTTGGGTTCCTGAGCCCATTTTGGGGTTCCTGAGCCCATTTGGGGGTTTCTCAGCCAATTTTTGGTTCCTCAATTCATTTTTGGGTTTCTCAATCCATTTTTAGTTTCCTCAGCCTGTTTTTCCGTTTCTTTAACTATTTTTCATTTCCTCAGCCCATTTTTGGGTTCCTCAGCCATTTTTTCCTTCTTCGATCCACTTTTGGGTTTCTGAGCCCTATCTCTATCTTTCTCTCCACTATGCAGCCCTCTATAGAGCCCGTTTCTTGCTCCCTATCTTCCTCCTATGGAGCCTCTTGTACAGCCTCTACGACACACTCGGTCGCACTAATTCTACCTCCTGGAGAGCCCATATCGCTCCCCTTATGATCCCGCTATGGAGCCCTCCGAAGAGCACCTGTCGAACCCTCTGTACACCGTATGCCACCCTCTATTGAGCCCCTATCGCGCCCTGTGTCGCCCCAGTGGAACCCCCGATAAAGTTCCTATCCCTGCCATAAGTCGCGCATATGGGACCCTCTCGAGTCCCTTTCTCGCTCTTTGTCTTCTCCTATGGAGCCGTCTCTAGAGCCCCTATTACACTCTTAATGTCCCTCCTAATGGAGCCCCTTTTACAGCCGGTTCCAAAGTCACAGAAAAGCAGTCGGTCTGTTCCTTCCCTCCGACAACAGCAGTCATTTAAATCTTCCTCCATCTCAGCTGTAAGCAGCCGCATCACTGTAAAACGTCTAGCTGTTGCTCAGACAAGAAACCTGTCAGGCGAGAAATGTTTCACCCTGCAAGATCATCCTCTGCCTTCGTCTGCGCAGCACAAGTAAGCCAACGAACTGCTAATAGACCAGCGAGGAGCGATTCGTATTTTCATGTGCTTCTTAGCAGACTCGGGATGCACGGAAGCTTTACATCGAGAGATAAGTCTTTCTGTGTACTGTTAGATCTGAAACCGGTTCCTTGCCAGTCTATTCGTCAGGCGTCTGTTCATCACACACAGGTACGCCTTCCAGTCTGCTTCTTGCCTCGGAGCCGTGCCTTCTCTGCTCCCTTCTGCCGTCTCTGCCACAGCTCTTCCGCATGACTGTAAAACGCCGGGGTCTGTCTGATAGCGGACACCGGCTACCCCTCAAGGTCGTTCGGCCGCGGAGGTTGAAACCTCCGGGGAGAGAGCCCGTGTGCTCTTGCTTAGCCGAGCAAGCTCCGCGCGCATTCTTGGGCATTCTCAGCAGACTCCGGTTCCACAGGTTCTTTGCACTAAGAGGTAAAGCTGTCTGAGAACTGCTAGCGCTGAAACGTGTTGCTGTCAAAAGTTTTCTTCGTGCAGCCATTTCAAAGCCACAGAAAAGCAGTCGGGCTGCTCCTTCCCTCCGACAGCAGCAGTCATTTGAATCCTCATCCATCTCCGCAGTTAGCAGCCACATCACTGCAGTGGGAATTCTCAGCCGCTGGTGAATCTGTTTCCGTAGAAGGCATTAAATCACTCAAAAAAAGCAGCAGGTTCTTCAGCGCTTGCCTGTCTCCTCAGAAGACCAACACCCAGGGAATGCATTGTTAACCACCCTGCTTGTCCGCAAGGCTGACAATGTCTGGGACGGGGGAGAGAGGAATTGCAGGTCTTTCCAGAAGGATCTGCCAGTGAAGAGCGCTCACTTTGCTCTTTCAAATGAGGTGTTCCTCAATCCATTTTGGGGTTCTTCAGCCCATTTTTTTGTTTCCTCAGACCATTTATGAGTGCCTCAATCAATTTTTGGTTTCCTCAATCCATTTTTGGGTTCTTCGATCCACTTTTTCTTTCCTCAGCCCATTTTTGGGTTCCTCAATCCAGTTTTCGGTTCCTGAGTCCATTTTTTGTTTCCTCAATCCTTTTTTGGGTTCCTCAATCCGTTTTTGGGTTCCTGAGCCAATTTGGGGGTTCCTCTGCCCATTTTTGGGTTCCTCAATCTGTCTTTGGGTTCCTGTACCCATTTTTGGCTCCCTCAATCCATTTTTATATTCCTCAATCCACTTTTGCGTTCCTCAGCCCATTTTCGGGTTCCTCAATCCATTTTGGGGTTCCTCAATCCATTTTTTGTCTCCTCAGCCCATTTTGGGGTTCCTCAGCTCATTTGTGCATTCCTCAAAACATTTTTGGGTTTTTCAATTCATTTTTGGGTTCCTCAATCCATTTTTGGGTTCCTCAGCCGATTTTCGGTTTTCTCAATCCGTCTTTGGGATCTTCAGCCCATTTTTGAGTTCCTCAAAGCATTTTTCGGTTCCTGAGCCCATTTTGGGGTTCCTGAGCCCATTTGGGGGTTTCTCAGCCAATTTTTGGTTCCTCAATTCATTTTTGGGTTTCTCAATCCATTTTTAGTTTCCTCAGCCTGTTTTTCCGTTTCTTTAACTATTTTTCATTTCCTCAGCCCATTTTTGGGTTCCTCAGCCATTTTTTCCTTCTTCGATCCACTTTTGGGTTTCTGAGCCCTATCTCTATCTTTCTCTCCACTATACAGCCCTCTATAGAGCCCGTTTCTTGCTCCCTATCTTCCTCCTATGGAGCCTCTTGTACAGCCTCTACGACACACTCGGTCGCACTAATTCTACCTCCTGGAGAGCCCATATCGCTCCCCTTATGATCCCGCT
Source organism: Dromococcyx pavoninus (assembly GCA_033558185.1). Classification (NCBI taxonomy): domain Eukaryota; kingdom Metazoa; phylum Chordata; class Aves; order Cuculiformes; family Neomorphidae; genus Dromococcyx; species Dromococcyx pavoninus. The sequence goes on along the minus strand of JAUMJL010002602.1, from coordinate 11,285 downwards.
ATGGAGCCCTCCGAAGAGCACCTGTCGAACCCTCTGTACACCGTATGCCACCCTCTATTGAGCCCCTATCGCGCCCTGTGTCGCCCCAGTGGAACCCCCGATAAAGTTCCTATCCCTGCCATAAGTCGCGCATATGGGACCCTCTCGAGTCCCTTTCTCGCTCTTTGTCTTCTCCTATGGAGCCGTCTCTAGAGCCCCTATTACACTCTTAATGTCCCTCCTAATGGAGCCCCTTTTACAGCCGGTTCCAAAGTCACAGAAAAGCAGTCGGTCTGTTCCTTCCCTCCGACAACAGCAGTCATTTAAATCTTCCTCCATCTCAGCTGTAAGCAGCCGCATCACTGTAAAACGTCTAGCTGTTGCTCAGACAAGAAACCTGTCAGGCGAGAAATGTTTCACCCTGCAAGATCATCCTCTGCCTTCGTCTGCGCAGCACAAGTAAGCCAACGAACTGCTAATAGACCAGCGAGGAGCGATTCGTATTTTCATGTGCTTCTTAGCAGACTCGGGATGCACGGAAGCTTTACATCGAGAGATAAGTCTTTCTGTGTACTGTTAGATCTGAAACCGGTTCCTTGCCAGTCTATTCGTCAGGCGTCTGTTCATCACACACAGGTACGCCTTCCAGTCTGCTTCTTGCCTCGGAGCCGTGCCTTCTCTGCTCCCTTCTGCCGTCTCTGCCACAGCTCTTCCGCATGACTGTAAAACGCCGGGGTCTGTCTGATAGCGGACACCGGCTACCCCTCAAGGTCGTTCGGCCGCGGAGGTTGAAACCTCCGGGGAGAGAGCCCGTGTGCTCTTGCTTAGCCGAGCAAGCTCCGCGCGCATTCTTGGGCATTCTCAGCAGACTCCGGTTCCACAGGTTCTTTGCACTAAGAGGTAAAGCTGTCTGAGAACTGCTAGCGCTGAAACGTGTTGCTGTCAAAAGTTTTCTTCGTGCAGCCATTTCAAAGCCACAGAAAAGCAGTCGGGCTGCTCCTTCCCTCCGACAGCAGCAGTCATTTGAATCCTCATCCATCTCCGCAGTTAGCAGCCACATCACTGCAGTGGGAATTCTCAGCCGCTGGTGAATCTGTTTCCGTAGAAGGCATTAAATCACTCAAAAAAAGCAGCAGGTTCTTCAGCGCTTGCCTGTCTCCTCAGAAGACCAACACCCAGGGAATGCATTGTTAACCACCCTGCTTGTCCGCAAGGCTGACAATGTCTGGGACGGGGGAGAGAGGAATTGCAGGTCTTTCCAGAAGGATCTGCCAGTGAAGAGCGCTCACTTTGCTCTTTCAAATGAGGTGTTCCTCAATCCATTTTGGGGTTCTTCAGCCCATTTTTTTGTTTCCTCAGACCATTTATGAGTGCCTCAATCAATTTTTGGTTTCCTCAATCCATTTTTGGGTTCTTCGATCCACTTTTTCTTTCCTCAGCCCATTTTTGGGTTCCTCAATCCAGTTTTCGGTTCCTGAGTCCATTTTTTGTTTCCTCAATCCTTTTTTGGGTTCCTCAATCCGTTTTTGGGTTCCTCAATCCGTTTTTGGGTTCCTGAGCCAATTTGGGGGTTCCTCTGCCCATTTTTGGGTTCCTCAATCTGTCTTTGGGTTCCTGTACCCATTTTTGGCTCCCTCAATCCATTTTTATATTCCTCAATCCACTTTTGCGTTCCTCAGCCCATTTTCGGGTTCCTCAATCCATTTTGGGGTTCCTCAATCCATTTTTTGTCTCCTCAGCCCATTTTGGGGTTCCTCAGCTCATTTGTGCATTCCTCAAAACATTTTTGGGTTTTTCAATTCATTTTTGGGTTCCTCAATCCATTTTTGGGTTCCTCAGCCGATTTTCGGTTTTCTCAATCCGTCTTTGGGATCTTCAGCCCATTTTTGAGTTCCTCAAAGCATTTTTGGGTTCCTGAGCCCATTTTGGGGTTCCTGAGCCCATTTGGGGGTTTCTCAGCCAATTTTTGGTTCCTCAATTCATTTTTGGGTTTCTCAATCCATTTTTAGTTTCCTCAGCCTGTTTTTCCGTTTCTTTAACTATTTTTCATTTCCTCAGCCCATTTTTGGGTTCCTCAGCCATTTTTTCCTTCTTCGATCCACTTTTGGGTTTCTGAGCTCTATCTCTATCTTTCTCTCCACTATGCAGCCCTCTACAGAGCCCGTTTCTTGCTCCCTATCTTCCTCCTATGGAGCCTCTTGTACAGCCTCTACGACACACTCGGTCGCACTAATTCTACCTCCTGGAGAGCCCATATCGCTCCCCTTATGATCCCGCTATGGAGCCCTCCGAAGAGCACCTGTCGAACCCTCTGTACACCGTATGCCACCCTCTATTGAGCCCCTATCGCGCCCTGTGTCGCCCCAGTGGAACCCCCGATAAAGTTCCTATCCCTGCCATAAGTCGCGCATATGGGACCCTCTCGAGTCCCTTTCTCGCTCTTTGTCTTCTCCTATGGAGCCGTCTCTAGAGCCCCTATTACACTCTTAATGTCCCTCCTAATGGAGCCCCTTTTACAGCCGGTTCCAAAGTCACAGAAAAGCAGTCGGTCTGTTCCTTCCCTCCGACAACAGCAGTCATTTAAATCTTCCTCCATCTCAGCTGTAAGCAGCCGCATCACTGTAAAACGTCTAGCTGTTGCTCAGACAAGAAACCTGTCAGGCGAGAAATGTTTCACCCTGCAAGATCATCCTCTGCCTTCGTCTGCGCAGCACAAGTAAGCCAACGAACTGCTAATAGACCAGCGAGGAGCGATTCGTATTTTCATGTGCTTCTTAGCAGACTCGGGATGCACGGAAGCTTTACATCGAGAGATAAGTCTTTCTGTGTACTGTTAGATCTGAAACCGGTTCCTTGCCAGTCTATTCGTCAGGCGTCTGTTCATCACACACAGGTACGCCTTCCAGTCTGCTTCTTGCCTCGGAGCCGTGCCTTCTCTGCTCCCTTCTGCCGTCTCTGCCACAGCTCTTCCGCATGACTGTAAAACGCCGGGGTCTGTCTGATAGCGGACACCGGCTACCCCTCAAGGTCGTTCGGCCGCGGAGGTTGAAACCTCCGGGGAGAGAGCCCGTGTGCTCTTGCTTAGCCGAGCAAGCTCCGCGCGCATTCTTGGGCATTCTCAGCAGACTCCGGTTCCACAGGTTCTTTGCACTAAGAGGTAAAGCTGTCTGAGAACTGCTAGCGCTGAAACGTGTTGCTGTCAAAAGTTTTCTTCGTGCAGCCATTTCAAAGCCACAGAAAAGCAGTCGGGCTGCTCCTTCCCTCCGACAGCAGCAGTCATTTGAATCCTCATCCATCTCCGCAGTTAGCAGCCACATCACTGCAGTGGGAATTCTCAGCCGCTGGTGAATCTGTTTCCGTAGAAGGCATTAAATCACTCAAAAAAAGCAGCAGGTTCTTCAGCGCTTGCCTGTCTCCTCAGAAGACCAACACCCAGGGAATGCATTGTTAACCACCCTGCTTGTCCGCAAGGCTGACAATGTCTGGGACGGGGGAGAGAGGAATTGCAGGTCTTTCCAGAAGGATCTGCCAGTGAAGAGCGCTCACTTTGCTCTTTCAAATGAGGTGTTCCTCAATCCATTTTGGGGTTCTTCAGCCCATTTTTTTGTTTCCTCAGACCATTTATGAGTGCCTCAATCAATTTTTGGTTTCCTCAATCCATTTTTGGGTTCTTCGATCCACTTTTTCTTTCCTCAGCCCATTTTTGGGTTCCTCAATCCAGTTTTCGGTTCCTGAGTCCATTTTTTGTTTCCTCAATCCTTTTTTGGGTTCCTCAATCCGTTTTTGGGTTCCTCAATCCGTTTTTGGGTTCCTGAGCCAATTTGGGGGTTCCTCTGCCCATTTTTGGGTTCCTCAATCTGTCTTTGGGTTCCTGTACCCATTTTTGGCTCCCTCAATCCATTTTTATATTCCTCAATCCACTTTTGCGTTCCTCAGCCCATTTTCGGGTTCCTCAATCCATTTTGGGGTTCCTCAATCCATTTTTTGTCTCCTCAGCCCATTTTGGGGTTCCTCAGCTCATTTGTGCATTCCTCAAAACATTTTTGGGTTTTTCAATTCATTTTTGGGTTCCTCAATCCATTTTTGGGTTCCTCAGCCGATTTTCGGTTTTCTCAATCCGTCTTTGGGATCTTCAGCCCATTTTTGAGTTCCTCAAAGCATTTTTGGGTTCCTGAGCCCATTTTGGGGTTCCTGAGCCCATTTGGGGGTTTCTCAGCCAATTTTTGGTTCCTCAATTCATTTTTGGGTTTCTCAATCCATTTTTAGTTTCCTCAGCCTGTTTTTCCGTTTCTTTAACTATTTTTCATTTCCTCAGCCCATTTTTGGGTTCCTCAGCCATTTTTTCCTTCTTCGATCCACTTTTGGGTTTCTGAGCTCTATCTCTATCTTTCTCTCCACTATGCAGCCCTCTACAGAGCCCGTTTCTTGCTCCCTATCTTCCTCCTATGGAGCCTCTTGTACAGCCTCTACGACACACTCGGTCGCACTAATTCTACCTCCTGGAGAGCCCATATCGCTCCCCTTATGATCCCGCTATGGAGCCCTCCGAAGAGCACCTGTCGAACCCTCTGTACACCGTATGCCACCCTCTATTGAGCCCCTATCGCGCCCTGTGTCGCCCCAGTGGAACCCCCGATAAAGTTCCTATCCCTGCCATAAGTCGCGCATATGGGACCCTCTCGAGTCCCTTTCTCGCTCTTTGTCTTCTCCTATGGAGCCGTCTCTAGAGCCCCTATTACACTCTTAATGTCCCTCCTAACGGAGCCCCTTTTACAGCCGGTTCCAAAGTCACAGAAAAGCAGTCGGTCTGTTCCTTCCCTCCGACAACAGCAGTCATTTAAATCTTCCTCCATCTCAGCTGTAAGCAGCCGCATCACTGTAAAACGTCTAGCTGTTGCTCAGACAAGAAACCTGTCAGGCGAGAAATGTTTCACCCTGCAAGATCATCCTCTGCCTTCGTCTGCGCAGCACAAGTAAGCCAACGAACTGCTAATAGACCAGCGAGGAGCGATTCGTATTTTCATGTGCTTCTTAGCAGACTCGGGATGCACGGAAGCTTTACATCGAGAGATAAGTCTTTCTGTGTACTGTTAGATCTGAAACCGGTTCCTTGCCAGTCTATTCGTCAGGCGTCTGTTCATCACACACAGGTACGCCTTCCAGTCTGCTTCTTGCCTCGGAGCCGTGCCTTCTCTGCTCCCTTCTGCCGTCTCTGCCACAGCTCTTCCGCATGACTGTAAAACGCCGGGGTCTGTCTGATAGCGGACACCGGCTACCCCTCAAGGTCGTTCGGCCGCGGAGGTTGAAACCTCCGGGGAGAGAGCCCGTGTGCTCTTGCTTAGCCGAGCAAGCTCCGCGCGCATTCTTGGGCATTCTCAGCAGACTCCGGTTCCACAGGTTCTTTGCACTAAGAGGTAAAGCTGTCTGAGAACTGCTAGCGCTGAAACGTGTTGCTGTCAAAAGTTTTCTTCGTGCAGCCATTTCAAAGCCACAGAAAAGCAGTCGGGCTGCTCCTTCCCTCCGACAGCAGCAGTCATTTGAATCCTCATCCATCTCCGCAGTTAGCAGCCACATCACTGCAGTGGGAATTCTCAGCCGCTGGTGAATCTGTTTCCGTAGAAGGCATTAAATCACTCAAAAAAAGCAGCAGGTTCTTCAGCGCTTGCCTGTCTCCTCAGAAGACCAACACCCAGGGAATGCATTGTTAACCACCCTGCTTGTCCGCAAGGCTGACAATGTCTGGGACGGGGGAGAGAGGAATTGCAGGTCTTTCCAGAAGGATCTGCCAGTGAAGAGCGCTCACTTTGCTCTTTCAAATGAGGTGTTCCTCAATCCATTTTGGGGTTCTTCAGCCCATTTTTTTGTTTCCTCAGACCATTTATGAGTGCCTCAATCAATTTTTGGTTTCCTCAATCCATTTTTGGGTTCTTCGATCCACTTTTTCTTTCCTCAGCCCATTTTTGGGTTCCTCAATCCAGTTTTCGGTTCCTGAGTCCATTTTTTGTTTCCTCAATCCTTTTTTGGGTTCCTCAATCCGTTTTTGGGTTCCTGAGCCAATTTGGGGGTTCCTCTGCCCATTTTTGGGTTCCTCAATCTGTCTTTGGGTTCCTGTACCCATTTTTGGCTCCCTCAATCCATTTTTATATTCCTCAATCCACTTTTGCGTTCCTCAGCCCATTTTCGGGTTCCTCAATCCATTTTGGGGTTCCTCAATCCATTTTTTGTCTCCTCAGCCCATTTTGGGGTTCCTCAGCTCATTTGTGCATTCCTCAAAACATTTTTGGGTTTTTCAATTCATTTTTGGGTTCCTCAATCCATTTTTGGGTTCCTCAGCCGATTTTCGGTTTTCTCAATCCGTCTTTGGGATCTTCAGCCCATTTTTGAGTTCCTCAAAGCATTTTTGGGTTCCTGAGCCCATTTTGGGGTTCCTGAGCCCATTTGGGGGTTTCTCAGCCAATTTTTGGTTCCTCAATTCATTTTTGGGTTTCTCAATCCATTTTTAGTTTCCTCAGCCTGTTTTTCCGTTTCTTTAACTATTTTTCATTTCCTCAGCCCATTTTTGGGTTCCTCAGCCATTTTTTCCTTCTTCGATCCACTTTTGGGTTTCTGAGCTCTATCTCTATCTTTCTCTCCACTATGCAGCCCTCTACAGAGCCCGTTTCTTGCTCCCTATCTTCCTCCTATGGAGCCTCTTGTACAGCCTCTACGACACACTCGGTCGCACTAATTCTACCTCCTGGAGAGCCCATATCGCTCCCCTTATGATCCCGCTATGGAGCCCTCCGAAGAGCACCTGTCGAACCCTCTGTACACCGTATGCCACCCTCTATTGAGCCCCTATCGCGCCCTGTGTCGCCCCAGTGGAACCCCCGATAAAGTTCCTATCCCTGCCATAAGTCGCGCATATGGGACCCTCTCGAGTCCCTTTCTCGCTCTTTGTCTTCTCCTATGGAGCCGTCTCTAGAGCCCCTATTACACTCTTAATGTCCCTCCTAACGGAGCCCCTTTTACAGCCGGTTCCAAAGTCACAGAAAAGCAGTCGGTCTGTTCCTTCCCTCCGACAACAGCAGTCATTTAAATCTTCCTCCATCTCAGCTGTAAGCAGCCGCATCACTGTAAAACGTCTAGCTGTTGCTCAGACAAGAAACCTGTCAGGCGAGAAATGTTTCACCCTGCAAGATCATCCTCTGCCTTCGTCTGCGCAGCACAAGTAAGCCAACGAACTGCTAATAGACCAGCGAGGAGCGATTCGTATTTTCATGTGCTTCTTAGCAGACTCGGGATGCACGGAAGCTTTACATCGAGAGATAAGTCTTTCTGTGTACTGTTAGATCTGAAACCGGTTCCTTGCCAGTCTATTCGTCAGGCGTCTGTTCATCACACACAGGTACGCCTTCCAGTCTGCTTCTTGCCTCGGAGCCGTGCCTTCTCTGCTCCCTTCTGCCGTCTCTGCCACAGCTCTTCCGCATGACTGTAAAACGCCGGGGTCTGTCTGATAGCGGACACCGGCTACCCCTCAAGGTCGTTCGGCCGCGGAGGTTGAAACCTCCGGGGAGAGAGCCCGTGTGCTCTTGCTTAGCCGAGCAAGCTCCGCGCGCATTCTTGGGCATTCTCAGCAGACTCCGGTTCCACAGGTTCTTTGCACTAAGAGGTAAAGCTGTCTGAGAACTGCTAGCGCTGAAACGTGTTGCTGTCAAAAGTTTTCTTCGTGCAGCCATTTCAAAGCCACAGAAAAGCAGTCGGGCTGCTCCTTCCCTCCGACAGCAGCAGTCATTTGAATCCTCATCCATCTCCGCAGTTAGCAGCCACATCACTGCAGTGGGAATTCTCAGCCGCTGGTGAATCTGTTTCCGTAGAAGGCATTAAATCACTCAAAAAAAGCAGCAGGTTCTTCAGCGCTTGCCTGTCTCCTCAGAAGACCAACACCCAGGGAATGCATTGTTAACCACCCTGCTTGTCCGCAAGGCTGACAATGTCTGGGACGGGGGAGAGAGGAATTGCAGGTCTTTCCAGAAGGATCTGCCAGTGAAGAGCGCTCACTTTGCTCTTTCAAATGAGGTGTTCCTCAATCCATTTTGGGGTTCTTCAGCCCATTTTTTTGTTTCCTCAGACCATTTATGAGTGCCTCAATCAATTTTTGGTTTCCTCAATCCATTTTTGGGTTCTTCGATCCACTTTTTCTTTCCTCAGCCCATTTTTGGGTTCCTCAATCCAGTTTTCGGTTCCTGAGTCCATTTTTTGTTTCCTCAATCCTTTTTTGGGTTCCTCAATCCGTTTTTGGGTTCCTGAGCCAATTTGGGGGTTCCTCTGCCCATTTTTGGGTTCCTCAATCTGTCTTTGGGTTCCTGTACCCATTTTTGGCTCCCTCAATCCATTTTTATATTCCTCAATCCACTTTTGCGTTCCTCAGCCCATTTTCGGGTTCCTCAATCCATTTTGGGGTTCCTCAATCCATTTTTTGTCTCCTCAGCCCATTTTGGGGTTCCTCAGCTCATTTGTGCATTCCTCAAAACATTTTTGGGTTTTTCAATTCATTTTTGGGTTCCTCAATCCATTTTTGGGTTCCTCAGCCGATTTTCGGTTTTCTCAATCCGTCTTTGGGATCTTCAGCCCATTTTTGAGTTCCTCAAAGCATTTTTGGGTTCCTGAGCCCATTTTGGGGTTCCTGAGCCCATTTGGGGGTTTCTCAGCCAATTTTTGGTTCCTCAATTCATTTTTGGGTTTCTCAATCCATTTTTAGTTTCCTCAGCCTGTTTTTCCGTTTCTTTAACTATTTTTCATTTCCTCAGCCCATTTTTGGGTTCCTCAGCCATTTTTTCCTTCTTCGATCCACTTTTGGGTTTCTGAGCTCTATCTCTATCTTTCTCTCCACTATGCAGCCCTCTACAGAGCCCGTTTCTTGCTCCCTATCTTCCTCCTATGGAGCCTCTTGTACAGCCTCTACGACACACTCGGTCGCACTAATTCTACCTCCTGGAGAGCCCATATCGCTCCCCTTATGATCCCGCTATGGAGCCCTCCGAAGAGCACCTGTCGAACCCTCTGTACACCGTATGCCACCCTCTATTGAGCCCCTATCGCGCCCTGTGTCGCCCCAGTGGAACCCCCGATAAAGTTCCTATCCCTGCCATAAGTCGCGCATATGGGACCCTCTCGAGTCCCTTTCTCGCTCTTTGTCTTCTCCTATGGAGCCGTCTCTAGAGCCCCTATTACACTCTTAATGTCCCTCCTAACGGAGCCCCTTTTACAGCCGGTTCCAAAGTCACAGAAAAGCAGTCGGTCTGTTCCTTCCCTCCGACAACAGCAGTCATTTAAATCTTCCTCCATCTCAGCTGTAAGCAGCCGCATCACTGTAAAACGTCTAGCTGTTGCTCAGACAAGAAACCTGTCAGGCGAGAAATGTTTCACCCTGCAAGATCATCCTCTGCCTTCGTCTGCGCAGCACAAGTAAGCCAACGAACTGCTAATAGACCAGCGAGGAGCGATTCGTATTTTCATGTGCTTCTTAGCAGACTCGGGATGCACGGAAGCTTTACATCGAGAGATAAGTCTTTCTGTGTACTGTTAGATCTGAAACCGGTTCCTTGCCAGTCTATTCGTCAGGCGTCTGTTCATCACACACAGGTACGCCTTCCAGTCTGCTTCTTGCCTCGGAGCCGTGCCTTCTCTGCTCCCTTCTGCCGTCTCTGCCACAGCTCTTCCGCATGACTGTAAAACGCCGGGGTCTGTCTGATAGCGGACACCGGCTACCCCTCAAGGTCGTTCGGCCGCGGAGGTTGAAACCTCCGGGGAGAGAGCCCGTGTGCTCTTGCTTAGCCGAGCAAGCTCCGCGCGCATTCTTGGGCATTCTCAGCAGACTCCGGTTCCACAGGTTCTGTGCACTAAGAGGTAAAGCTGTCTGAGAACTGCTAGCGCTGAAACGTGTTGCTGTCAAAAGTTTTCTTCGTGCAGCCATTTCAAAGCCACAGAAAAGCAGTCGGGCTGCTCCTTCCCTCCGACAGCAGCAGTCATTTGAATCCTCATCCATCTCCGCAGTTAGCAGCCACATCACTGCAGTGGGAATTCTCAGCCGCTGGTGAATCTGTTTCCGTAGAAGGCATTAAATCACTCAAAAAAAGCAGCAGGTTCTTCAGCGCTTGCCTGTCTCCTCAGAAGACCAACACCCAGGGAATGCATTGTTAACCACCCTGCTTGTCCGCAAGGCTGACAATGTCTGGGACGGGGGAGAGAGGAATTGCAGGTCTTTCCAGAAGGATCTGCCAGTGAAGAGCGCTCACTTTGCTCTTTCAAATGAGGTGTTCCTCAATCCATTTTGGGGTTCTTCAGCCCATTTTTTTGTTTCCTCAGACCATTTATGAGTGCCTCAATCAATTTTTGGTTTCCTCAATCCATTTTTGGGTTCTTCGATCCACTTTTTCTTTCCTCAGCCCATTTTTGGGTTCCTCAATCCAGTTTTCGGTTCCTGAGTCCATTTTTTGTTTCCTCAATCCTTTTTTGGGTTCCTCAATCCGTTTTTGGGTTCCTCAATCCGTTTTTGGGTTCCTGAGCCAATTTGGGGGTTCCTCTGCCCATTTTTGGGTTCCTCAATCTGTCTTTGGGTTCCTGTACCCATTTTTGGCTCCCTCAATCCATTTTTATATTCCTCAATCCACTTTTGCGTTCCTCAGCCCATTTTCGGGTTCCTCAATCCATTTTGGGGTTCCTCAATCCATTTTTTGTCTCCTCAGCCCATTTTGGGGTTCCTCAGCTCATTTGTGCATTCCTCAAAACATTTTTGGGTTTTTCAATTCATTTTTGGGTTCCTCAATCCATTTTTGGGTTCCTCAGCCGATTTTCGGTTTTCTCAATCCGTCTTTGGGATCTTCAGCCCATTTTTGAGTTCCTCAAAGCATTTTTGGGTTCCTGAGCCCATTTTGGGGTTCCTGAGCCCATTTGGGGGTTTCTCAGCCAATTTTTGGTTCCTCAATTCATTTTTGGGTTTCTCAATCCATTTTTAGTTTCCTCAGCCTGTTTTTCCGTTTCTTTAACTATTTTTCATTTCCTCAGCCCATTTTTGGGTTCCTCAGCCATTTTTTCCTTCTTCGATCCACTTTTGGGTTTCTGAGCCCTATCTCTATCTTTCTCTCCACTATGCAGCCCTCTATAGAGCCCGTTTCTTGCTCCCTATCTTCCTCCTATGGAGCCTCTTGTACAGCCTCTACGACACACTCGGTCGCACTAATTCTACCTCCTGGAGAGCCCATATCGCTCCCCTTATGATCCCGCTATGGAGCCCTCCGAAGAGCACCTGTCGAACCCTCTGTACA
>JAUMJL010002601.1:0-17580 GCA_033558185.1 Dromococcyx pavoninus | reverse complement strand
TGCAGACCCTCAGTGTCTGCGCCGCCACCACATTGCGCATGCGCGGTTCCCCCTCCTGCCCCGCCCCTTGTCGGCCCCGCCCCTCTGTGCGCATGCGCAAAGCGCTCCCGCCTGGCACAGGCCAAGTGGCCATTGCCCTTCTGGGCCACCTGGGCCAGTGCTGGCTCATCTTTGCCCACTCTTGACCAGCACCCCCAGGACCTTTCCCACCAGCAACTTTCCAGCTGCTCTTCCCCAAGCCTGGAGCGTCCATGGGGTTGGCGCGGTCCAAGTACAGGACACAGCCCTTGGCCTGGTTGATCCCCATCCTGTTGGGCACAGCCTAGCCAGGTCCCCCCAGAGACCTTTCTTGCTCTCCAGCCCATGGACCAGGTTCTCCAGAGCCTTCCTGCCCGCCAGCAGGTCCCCGCTCCCACCCTGCTCCATGTCATCCATGACCGACAAGGGAACACTCAATCCCTTCATCCCACCCGTCCTCCCCACACGCTGCATAGAGAGCAAAGAAAAAGCATTAGGAAGAAACTCTTCACTGTAAGGGGGGAAGGCACCCAGGTTGCCCAAAGCAGTGGTGGCTGCCCCATCCCTGGAGGTGTTGAAGGCCAGGTTGGATGGGGCTTGGAGCCCCCTGATCCAGTGGGAGGTGTCCCTCCCCATGGCAAGGGGTGGAACTGGATGGGCTTTGAGGTCCCTTCCAACCCAACCCATTCCATGAATCTATAGAAGTCTGCCTTATAAAGCCACATCTCATCTACACTGCCAGAAAGGACTCAAATCCCAAGCGCAGAAGTTGGGAAGAGCCTTCCTCTGGGAAGGATTAACCTCCATTTTTCCTCTTTAACACAAAACTGGTCCCTTCAGCTGCCATTAAGGCCACCGCCAGGGAACCAACGGTGCTGGAGCCAAACCCAAACCAATCCATGACTCCATGTTTCTATGAAACCCCTGGCAGCTGCCTCCCTTCCCCAGAAAAACCAAACATTAATGGTGGTTTGTTTTAAAAAATATGTCTTTAATCGCTGCGCTGAGGAGAATGAGGGGAGGGGGAGGCCGTGGGAAGAGCCGGTGGGGGGGGAGCTGTGGGGTGAGGGAGGGTGGTTGGTGGTGGCATCAGCCCCCTCCCCTCAGTCTGTGGACTCCAGCACGGACTCGCTGAGCGCCAGGTCCCAGTAGTGCTCTGCTCCGTGCTTCTTAAAGTGCTCCCGTGCCATGTTCTCCGTGGGGCACTGCTTAAATTTCATCTCGCCGAAGCTGCGGTCCTTCGCTGTGCCCTGGTGAGGAGAAAGAGGGGACCCCTTTGTGACCCATCTCAAGGTCCTCCTTGGAGTGGGGGGCCCAGAACTGACCCCAGCACTCGAGGTGTGGCCTCCCCAGTGCCCAGTGCAGGGGCACAATCCCTGCCCTGCTCCTGCTGCCCACGCTGTGTCTGACACAGGGCAAGATGCCATCGGCCCTCTTGGCCACTTGGCCACTGCTGCCTCATGTTCAGCCCCTGCCAACCAACACCCCCAGGCCCTTCTCCTCCAGGCAGCTCTCCAGACACTCTTCCCCAGGCCTGGAACGCCGCTCGGGGCTGTTGTGTCCCAAGGGCAGGACTGGGCACTTGCTGTTGACCCTCATCCTGTTGGGCTCAGCCCATGGATCCAGCCTGTCCAGACCCCTCTGCAGACCCTCCCTTCCTTCAAGCAGATCAACACTTCCACCCAGCTTGGTGCCATCCACAAACTTGCTCAGGGTGCACTGATCCCTTCATCCGTGTCATTGATAAAGATATTGAACAGGACTGAACCCTGGGGACACCACTCCTGACTGGTTTCCAACTGGATTGAACTCCATTCCCCACCACCCTCTGGGCCCTCAACCCAACCAGTTTTTCACCCAGCAGAGGCTGTGCCCACCCAGGCCAAGGGCACCGGTTTCTCAAGGAGAACACTGTGAGAAAGGGTGTCAAAGGCTTTACCAAAGCCCAGGTACAACACATCCACAGCCTTCCCCTCCTCCATTAACCTGGTAACCCTGTCACAGAAGGAAGGCTGCACCAGCACCGTGTGTGGGAGCCACTCCTGGCTCTGAAACACCACAGGAGGAGTCGAAGCAGCAGATCCCTCCCTGATGTGAAGCCTCAGGAGAGCATTTCTGCTGCAAGCACTGCCTGAGGGTTCACCCCCTCCAGCCTCAGCACCCCCCGTATCGCACTTCGCCCCCAACTCACCTCCCAAACCAGAGAGCATTTGTTTGTTTTCTTAACAGACTCCTCATCAGACTCGTCCTCATCTGAAACAAAACCAAACAACAAAGTGAAATGTGAGCCCTGAACAGCAGGAGCTGCTCCACTCCCCTCTCCACCCTCCACACTCACCCTCGCCCTTCGTGTTCGATGTCTGCTCGTCCCACTTTATTCGATGAAGCATAAGACGTTTGAATTTCTTCTGTGCTTTCGGGCCTGGGGAGAAATTGAGACTCAATGTTCACAAAAAGTCCTTTTCTCTCCTGTTTTTAGGAGGTTCTAAAGAGCAGCAGAAGCCAAACGATGCCTACGGACACTTCTCGGCACGTCCAGCCCACCAGGCACAGCAACTAAAAGCGGGGCCAGGCCGTTCCAGCACTGAGATCCCAGAACTTTCCCTGCACCCCTGGGCACAGCACTGGGCTCTTGGTCACCTCGGGATTCCCTGCTGCCAAACAGGCTCTTCGACACCTCAGTAATTCCTCAGAGCTGGGCAAAGTGTCAGGAAAGGCCTCAGACCAGGAGTCAAGGGCTCTCCTTGCTCCAAGCATCCACTCAGAGGGCATCAAGGATTCAAACCAAGTGCTTCTCCCTTCCTAAGTGAAGGCACTCAGCTTTTCAACTGGATTACAGAGGCTCTGCACTCAGACTAACCCCAGGAGAGCTGTAATTAAGGGAATTTCTAACAGCCTCCTCAATTCCTTGTCCTTCTGTAACCCTCAGTCAGTTTTTGAGGTGTTTTTTCATGAAGTCATCCGGCTAAAAAAGACCTTTGAGATCATCCTGTCCAACCATCCCTGAGCACCTCATCTGCCCGGCTTTTGAACCACTTCAAACTTGGCAACTCCACCACTTCCTGGGCAGTTCCAGTGCCTGAGAACTCTTTTGGTGAAGGAATTTTATCTTGATGTCAAATCTGAACCTGTCTTCAGGACGTTTCCTCTTGTCCCATCAGCTGTCACTTAGGAGAACAGCCCAGCACCCACCTCACCACAATCTCCTTTCAGGAGCTGCTGGGAGCAACGAGGTGTCCCCTCAGCCTCCTCTTCTCCAGACTAAACACCCCCAGGTCCCTCAGTGCTCCCAGAAATCCTGTTCTCCAGCTCCTTCCCCAGCTCTGTTCCATTCTCTGGACACTCTCCAGCCCCTCAAGGTCATTCTTGGAGTGAGGGGCCCAAAACTGAACCCAAGATTCCGAGGTGTGGCCTCACCAGGGACAACGATCCCATCCCTGCTCCTGGTGGCCACCTCATGGCTGATCCAAGCCAAGATACTGGTGGCCTTCTTGGCCACCTGGGCCACTGCTGGCTCACGTTCATCCAACTGTCAACCAACACCCAAAGACAAGCTTTTGAATGCTGTGTGGTGACCAAAACCCTGCTTTGAAGTCCTCACCTCCTTCTACCACGATGACGTTGACATCTTTGTGTAGAACCACCACACCTGTCAGGTAGAGCTGCCCAGCATTCGCCTCGATCTTGAATTTTTTTGCTGGATTGCTCAAGTTTCTGACCCTAAGGACAGGAAAAAACAATGGGAAAACCAGAATTGTTAAACCCAGGCATAAGAGATCCCTTCTCTACCTTGACTGGGCCCAGCATCTCCTGCTCCACCTCCGCAAGGGCTTTACCCAATACTTGGAAGTGAGGTGTGTTTGTTACTGGACTGCTCGGAGAGGCTCTACCCAACCCTTCCCATTCTCTGTGAAGTGAGACCTTGAAAGCTTCACATTTTCTGGGTAATCAATGCCCCAGGTTAGCTCTGGGAGCAGGGAAACAGCTCTGCTCAGCAGAAACTTCAATCCCAAACCTGACATGGTTTTAGTGCCTGGCTGTGACAGGATGAGTTAAGGACAGAGATGATGGATGTGGAATCACAGAATGGTTTGGGTTGGAAGGGACCTCAAAGCCCATCCAGTTCCACCCCCTTGCCATGGACAGGGACACCTCCCACTGGATCAGGGGCTCCAAGCCCCATCCAACGTGGCCTTCAACACCTCCAGGGATCGGGCAGCCACCACTGCTCTGGGCAACCTGGGCCAGGGCCTCCCCACCCTCACCTTCTCCCCAAGATCTCACCTCAATCTCCCCTCTTCCAGCTCAAACCCTTCCCCCTCATCCTATCCCTGTACTCCCTGATCCAGAGCCCCTCCCCAGCTTTCCTGGAGCCCCTTTCAGTCCTGGGAGGCTGCTCTAAGGTCTCCCCAGAGCCTTCTCTTCTCCAGGCTGAACAACCCCAACTCTCTCAGCCTGTCCTCGTACAGGAGGTGCTCCAGCCCTTGGATCATCTCCTCTAGACTCCTTCCAACAGACCCACACCTTTTTTGGACAGTGTAATTGCTACCAGGCAGGATCCTTTGATGCTCAATGGAAACCTGAGGAGCTGCTGAAGGCTGTTCCCCTCTCTCAGCACCTTTTGACAGGGAATTTGCCAGCTGTGTTTGGGAAGAGCCACACGGCAAGGGGCCACCAGGTGGGACTCACCGGTACACAGCGATGTGAACCCCCTGTGAAACATCTTCTTTCAGCTTTTTGATCTTCTTTGCTTTTCTCTGTTCTGCCGTGAGCTTTCTGGCAGCGTTTGCTTCCTCATGAGCTCTGGATGCAGAGAGAGACACAGCAATAAGCAAAAGGCAGCCTGTGGTGCACCCGTGGTGGCCTCAAAAGGGATCCTTCTCTTCCTAAGCACAGAATATGTTCCATGGATCCCAAAGCAGCTGCAACTCCTGCCTGGATTTCTGTCTGAATAAAAAGCCACGTGGGCTTTCTTTAAAACAGCCACCAGTTCAATTAATTCTTGCTCCCTTCCATGAGAACATTAATTAGTAACAGCAGCAATGGTAATCATCATTAGGGTATGAAACTCATTAATGGGAGGCACGAGGCCGCTCTCCAGAGGACTGAGCTGATCACCAAGACCCAGCTGGATCTGGGCCTCAAGGGGATTGTTCAAGGCCACTGAACCACCTAGAAAATCACCCCTTCGAGGATTTCACTCTACAAAAGCAGCTCCAGCTTTAAATCCATCTAAAAATGAGCAAAAAGACCACCAGGTGCCACCTACTTCTGCCTCTTTGCCATCTGCGCTCTGACGTGAGCTTCAACTTTGGTCGGGTCCTGCACAGCTTCCGTCCCCAGCACTCGCATCAGGTTTGAAATTCGGACTGCAAGGGAAAGGAGAGAGGAGCTGAGCACCTCCTGTCGGACCCCAGCTCCCCTGGAACGGCAAAGCACAGCTCCTGGCAGGCCCCAAACCCGAGTGTCTGAGGAGGTGTCACATCACACCACCACGCACAGCCATCCGTGCAATCCCACAGAGCCTGTGCAGCATTCCCAACCACATTCCCGCTCGGCCCAGGCTGCTGCTTTGGTGTCTGAGGGCCTGAATTAGCCCCACACTGGGCTCTCAACCCGCCTGCTGCAGCTGGTCTTTACCTTTGGGCTCTGGTGGGGGCATCAGGCCCAGCCTGACTTTCTCTTGCAGCTCCTTCTGGGCTTCCCTCCGAGTCTGTCGCCGTAATTTCTTCTGCTCTTTCTTAGTTAAATAAACTCCCAGGGTCACGGGTGTGTCACTGTCCACTGGGAAGAGAAACGAGGCAGGATGAGCAAAGAAAACCTCTGGAAGGAGGAGGAAAAAGCACTTCCTGCAAGGTTCCACCACGCTCCGTTCCGGCCACGCGTTATCAAAGCCAACCCTGCAGCAACACAGGCTGTTTGCACCAAAGAGACACCCAGGGAAATGGCTTTGGGCTTTTCTCTGATTTTACAGAAATGTAAAATGCTCTGTGGTTTTTTAAATGTCCATTTCCTCGGGGCAACGAGGTTAAAACCATCCTGGTGGAGATGAGGAGCTCGTGTCTGCACGGCTGCCCTGGTTAGTACAGAGCAGGGCATCGAGGGGTGACTGGAAACTGCCACTGGGTTTATAGAGCTTCTAAATCCAGGGCAGACTCTTCTTCCCAATTTCAACAAGTTAGGGCTGTTCAGCTTTGAGAAGAGAAGGCTCTGGGGAGAGCTTAGAGCAGCCTCCCAGGACTGAAAGGGGCTCCAGGAAAGCTGGGGAGGGGCTCTGGATCAGGGAGTGCAGGGATGGGATGAGGGGGGAGGGTTTTGAGCTGCAAGAGGGGAGATTGAGATGAGATCTTGGGGAGAAATGTTCTGGTGTGAGGATGGGGAGGCCAAACAATTCTCCTGTACTAATTTCAGCTGTCTTTGCCAACTTTCTGACTTATCTTCACATGATTTCTCCTCCCTACAGGGACAGGAGATGCTGGACCATTGTGCTACAAGTGCAGACTTAGAATCATAGAATCATGGAATGGTCTGGGTGGGAAATGAACTCAAAGCTCACCCAGTTCCACCCCCTGCCACGGGCAGGGACACCTCCCACTGGATCAGAGGGCTCCAAGCCCCATCCAACCTGCCCTTCAACACCTCCAGGGATGGGGCAGCCACCACTGCTCTGGGCAACCTGGGCCAGGGCCTCCCCACCCTCACACCAAAACATTTCTCCCCAAGATCTCATCTCAATCTCCCCTCTTTCAGCTCAAAACCCTTCCCCCTCATTCCACTCCCTGATCCAGAGCCCCTCCCCAGCTTTCCTGGAGCCCCTTTCAGTCCTGAGAGGCTGCTCTAAGGTCTCACCAGAGCCTTCTCTTCTCTGGGCAACCTGTGCCAGTGTCTCACCACTCTCATCACGAATAATTTCTTCCCAATGTCTAAATGTCTTCCTCATATCTGACTTGCAGGGCTTCTCCCACCACGAGCAGCCACTTGGAGTGTTTTTATCTCTAGGCTGCAGCAACACCAACCAAACCTGGGGCAGTACCTGGTGGGTTGAGCTGTGCCGGGTGTTCCACGAGGTTTGTGATCCCAAAGTACTCGTCTTTCTTTGAAGATGTTCCACCTTTTCTAGAAAGGAGAGAGACAGAGGTGTCATTGCAAACCTCCCAGCCTGAATCCCTGTGTTCCCTTAAACACAAGCCATGGAAAAATAACTCCAACACTTCCCTTGGGAAGCACAGACCAGAGCTTGATGCTCCGCAGGAGACACAGTGACACGGTGTCAAACCACAGGGGATTCCCCAGGGGAATTCCCACCCACATTTCATGGTGAGGAGGGAGGATTCCCACACCTCCACCGTCAACAAGACTCACACAAACACTCACACTTGGAATAAAAAGACACAAATCAGGAATTCTGGGCTAAAACAGCCCTCTGACAGCATTGCAAACACGTTCTGGGTTGGTGGAGGAACGCTGCCTCCTAAAGGGAAACGAGCCTCCTGCTCCAAGAGATCTGGGAGCAAACCTAGTGCCCACCTGGATCTCAGGGATGAGAGAGGTGGAATTCCATAGCTCCAACAGGTCTGTCTGGCCCTATTTATACTCAACAGACCTCGTTACCCAAGAGAAGCTCCTGAGTTCCCCCCTGAGCAACAGAAGGATCAAAACCCAGCAAGGAAACTACTTACAAGTCCAGGCCGTTGGGGATGATGTAGGAGTCCCACCACTCGATCTCTGGGATCTCCCCTTCCTTCAGCTCCTTCTTTGGGGTCATAAGAGCCAACTTGGTGGAAGTGTGTATTCCTGTCTTCCTGGCAGCCTGGGAGATCTCTGCCTGCAGCTTTTCTAGTTGAGCCTGAGAACACAAGAGAGGAAAACACCACATAAAGGTCATTCCAAAGCAGCAGAGCCTTCAGGAACAGCACAAACACCTAAGAACCTCATGGTTTATTTATGTTCTAAACCAATCCGGAGCTGAATGTGGAAGAAACCACACGGCCTGTGATGGCAGGAGCTCACAAACCTGCCAAAAGACTGGTCTTATTACAGAGGCTTCTAGGAGTTTGGAACAATCCCAAAGGAATGTCTCTCTAGGCATCGTATCCCTCAACTTTTTGGTCTAATGGAGCTGTTCTCTCCCCTTCTCCCCAAGAACTTGGGTGTTTTAGAATCATGGAATGGGTTGGGTTGGAAGGGACTTCAAAGCCCATCCAGATGCAAGCTCCCTGCCACAGGCAGGGACAGCTCCCACTGGATCAGGGGGCTCCAAGCCCCATCCAACCTGCCCTTCAACACCTCCAGGGATGGGGCAGCCACCACTGCTCTGGGCAACCTGGGCCAGGGCCTCCCCACACTCAGAGGAAAGAATTCCTTCCTAACCTACCAAGATTCCTTCAAATTCCCACCCTGGGGCGATCACAGTCGTGGAAAGAAAACAACCTGTTCTCTTTGGCATTTTGTCCCCCAAAAAACCTCAACATTTTGTCTTTCACCAGGTGAAAGTGGCTGGAAGGAGGCACTTCCCACACACAAACTCTATTTCGGGCGCCCGCTTTGCCGACGTTGACAGAAAAGTTCCAGGTGACTTTCCTGAAAAGCTTCTTCCTCAAAGCCAACAGAGGCTCCCTTTGAATCCCAGGAGAGGAGAGTCAACTCCCATCCCGAACCGAACCCTCACTTCCGTGCTCTCAGGTAGCATGGCAAGACCTCAAATACCTTCGTTCGCAACCTCTGGGCAATTTTCTCAAATTTGCCTTTTTCATGGAACTTAAAGGTGCGTTTCTGACGCTGGGCTGGGGTTATGGAGACCCGGGGGTCAAAGTAAGTGTTCGATTCCATATCTTCCGAGGGTTTTTCTTTAAGCTGCTGTTTGAACTGCTCTCTCTTCACAGCTCTGATGTTTGCTTTTAGGGTTGGCATGCGGTGAGTCAACTCAATCTCTTTACCAGTCGCATCAACAGTTCGGCCTTGCTCATCCAAGATCAGTGGCGTAGGCTTTGTCTGATCCTTCAGCTCCACTTTCCTGGTGGTGAGACAAGATTTGGGGTATTAAAATGTGAGTGCAAAGGAAATGCAAGTTTATTTCCATGGCAAACAACAAACCAGCCCAGGGCTAACACAGGGGTTGTTCAGGCTGGGAAAGAGAAGGCTCTGGGGAGAGCTTAGAGCAGCCTCCCAGTGCTGAAAGGACCTCCAGGAAAGCTGGGGAGGGGCTCTGGATCAGGGAGTGCAGGGATGGGATGAGGGGGAAGGGTTTTGAGCTGAAAGAGGGGAGATTGAGATGAGATCTTGGGGAGAAATGTTTTGCTGTGAGTGTGGGGAGGCCCTGACCCAGGTTGCCCAGAGCAATGGTGGCTGCCCCATCCCTGGAGGTGTTGAAGGGCAGGTTGGATGGGGCTTGGAGCCCCCTGATCCAGTGGGAGCTGTCCCTGCCTGTGGATCTGGATGGACTTTGAGGTCCCTTCCCACCCCAACCATTCCATGATTCTAAGAAAGTCTCCTTATAAAGCCACATCTCATCTACGCTGCCAGGAAGGACTCAAATCCCAAGCACAGAAGTTGGGAAGAAGCTTCCTCTGGGAAGGATTAACCACTCATTCCTCTTTTGTAACACAAAATTGGTTCCTTCAGCTGCCATTAAGGGCCACTGTCAGGAAACCAACGGTGCTGGAGACCCTCTGTGGGAATTCCAGCCTTCCAGAGCCCAGGATGGCAGCGGGAAGCAGCAGGTACTCACGGCGGCGCGATCCCCATGGCGTGCAGGTTGGCCAATCCCACCATGTTGGCGTTGCCGATGAGCCCTGGTTTCAGGGCCAGCTGAGCCTGGATCCGGGCCTGCAGCTCCGCGGCTTTCCTGGCCTTCTCGATGGCGTCGTTCATGAACGTCGCTGCCTGCGAGGGTTGGATCGTGTTGCCGATGGGGAGACGATCCGATTGGGATGAAGAAGAAATTTTTGGCTGTTGGAAGAGAAAGGAGATTTGTTCCCTGTCTGTTCCAACCAGAGAGTCCTTGCTGGGATGGGGATCACCTGAGGTTTCCACCAGGTACCTGTGGTGTCGGAGGACTGATGAAACTCAGCTGCTTTTTCCTCTCCTCGATCTGCCGCGTGGCCGCCTCCATCATCTGTTTGATCTGTGGGGAGAACAAAGACACATGGAATGGTTTGGGTGGGAAGAGACCTCAAAGCACATCCAGCTTCACAGGCAGGGACACCTCCCACTGGATCAGGGGGCTCAAAGCCCCATCCAACCTGCCCTTCAACACCTCCAGGGATGGGGCAGCCACCACTGCTCTGGGCAACCTGGGCCAGGGCCTCCCCACCCTCACAGCAAAACATTTCTCCCCAAGATCTCATCTCAATCTCCCCTCTTTCAGCTCAAAACCCTTCCCCCTCATCCCATCCCTGCACTCCCTGATCCAGGGCCCCTCCCAAGCTTTCCTGGAGCCCCTTTCAGTCCTGGGAGGCTGCTCTAAGCTCTCCCCAGAGCCTCTCCAGGCTGAACTACCCCAATTGTCTCAGCCTGTCCTCACACAGGAGGTTCTCCAGCTCTTGGATCATCTCCGTGGCCTCCACTGGACCCGTTCCAACGCTTCCATGTCCTTCATACATTGGGGATTCGACAGTGAATTTCCCTTCCCCCTCTCAGAGGGCGAGAAGGGGTCCCTGGTGCCTTTTTTCAGCTGCAAACACACACGAGCCAGCTCAGTGAGAATCAAAGTGTCTCAAACTGCTCTCATCAATGACCTCCGGCTGCTGGGAAGGAACCAAACACATGGGAGCTCTCTGCCGAGACCGTTTCCTCTCGCTTACGTGAGAAGAACATCCAAGAACATCCACATTATTCACCCACCAAGGCACGAGAGGCAGTGAAGGGAACGTGGGCAACAGCAGTAAACGAAGGACAATCAATAACACCCTGCTATTTGCTTGCTCAGCTCGTGATCGGAATTAAGGCAAACTAAACACTAAACCCCACTGGATTCAGGATCTCTGGCATGAGCAAGCTCTGTTCCAGGGCAGAGCTTATGCCACATGGTCCATTCAGACTGACCTGGAGCTTGGTCAGCATCCCAGGGCTCTCCGATGGGGGGCCTGGAATGACCTCGGGCTCATCCTCAACCTCCTCGAACCGCGGTATGCGCCGCTTCTTGACACCAGAAGATTCCTTGGATACCTCCGAGTCATCACCAAACACATCCTAACGGAAAAGGAGAGAAGGAGGAGAAAAGTGGGGTTAAAACCAAAGAATTCTCCTCATGGATGGTGTTTCAAGATAAGAAACCACCAGGTGGATCAGATCCGGCGCTGTACGGTCAGCGCTGCCGTGCTGAGCTTCCAGGGCGGAATGTTCAAGGTGATCTACTGGGAATGCCATGGTCGCCCACCACAGAAGCATGAGTGATGAGTGATACAAGAGCACAAAGGAGAAGAGACATCACAGGGCTGTGTCTGTGGCAAAGCCACCACCATTCTCTTGGTCCTGAAAAGTTTTCATGGCACTGAGATTTAAAGCCTCGCTCAGCTTCCTGGAGAGATGGAAAAAGCCTGCCCGTGAGCCACCCTGACTGGAATAAAATGGTTTCCATGTCTTCTTTGCAGTGTTCCAGGCCTGGGGAAGAGTGGCTGGAGAGCTGCCTGGAGGAGAAGGACCTGGGGGTGTTGGTTGGCAGGGGCTGAACATGAGGCAGCAGTGGCCAAGTGGCCGAGAGGGCCAATGGCATCTTGGGCTGTGTCAGACACAGCGTGGGCAGCAGGAGCAGGGCAGGGATTGTGCCCCTGCACTGGGCACTGGTGGGGCTGCACCTCGAGCCCTGGGGTCAGTTCTGGGCCCCCCACTCCAAGGAGGATCTTGAGGGGCTGGAGAGCGTCCAGAGAAGGGGACGAGGCTGGGGAAGGGGCTGGAGAACAAGTGCTGAGAGGAGAGGCTGAGGGAACAGGGGTTGTTCAGCCTGGAGAAGAGGAGGCTGAGGGGAGACCTCATCGCTGTCTGCAAGGGCCTGAGAGGAGGCTGTGGGGAGGGGGGTGCTGGGCTCTGCTCCCAGGGGACAGGAGATGGGATGGAAATGGCCTCAAGTTGCACCAGGGCAGGTTCAGATTGGACATCAGGAAAAATCTCTTCACTGAAAAGCTTCTCAGGCCCTGGAACTGCCCAGGGAGGGGGTGGAGTCCCCATCCCTGGAGGGGTTTAAAAGGTGGGTGGATGAGTTTCTTAAGGACACGGTTTAGGAAGGGGACAGGCACGGCTGGACTTGATGATCTCAGAGGTCTTTCCCAACCAGATCATTCTGTGACTCTATCAACTTCAGAAGGTTTGGTGAAGGGTCCCTACCACGTCCTCTCCAAAAGGAGGATGCAGCCTCTGGCCCAGCGTGGGTCAGAACCCCCTCACGCTCCGACCCAGCCAATTCCAGCTCGGATCCAAAGCTCAAAGTGCGCCGCCCCGGCAGAGCGGTGACCACGGCGATGGATTCACATCCAACGGGAAGGTCACAAACCAAAGGTGAGGTGTGCGACACACGGAGCGTTCCGGCACATCCCACAATCCCTGCAGCCAGGGATTGCAGTCACTCAGCGTGTGCTAAACTGGATTTATCCACGTGGTTGTGTTACTGAAGTGTGTGTTTGTGTCGAGGTGTTATTTGAAAAGAAAATATACACACCGGTTGTAAGCGTTAGTTGCAATCCCTTCTTCACTATAACGGGTCATATCCTACAAGGACACTTCCTCATCCAGACACAGGTACTTCTTGGAAAACCTACAAGTTCAAGAGAAAGGACTTGCCCATAGTATAAAGTGTGTAAACCATTACGTTTTAGTTCCTGAAACTTCCCAAGCAATGACCTACCCCACGGGAGTGAACCAGGAGAGAGAGGGGAGGCCGGACAGCACGCTGAGGACAGCGAATGGGATCAGCTCTGGATAAATCCACTGCTCTTTGCTACAAGATCTCAGCCTGGGAGTATAAATTCAGCTCTAAAAGCTGCACTGGGGTGGAGGGAAAAGTCAAGTCTGCAAGTGTGACCGTGATCCGACAGCTCGCCAGGACATCTCGTGTTACAGCAGGGCCAGGACACATCCAGATCTTGATGGAGCAGCTCCAAGAAAGGCAATTCCAGAGAGAGGGGGTGAGATTTGGCAGGCAGGACATCTGTCCCCACACCAGGAGCCAAGAGGTTTGCTCTGCTGCTTCCCAGCCCTGTGTCTGTGGCAGAGATTGCCACCAGCGCTCCGCGGTCACGAGAGACACCCCGGCGGATGCTCTCCTGGGAGAAGAATCCCCAGTCACAGCCTTGCTTTGCTCTGCCAGCACGAGATCCCCTCTGAACAGGACGCAGCTCCCTCCCCAGGCCAAGAGGAAGAGGAGAGGATGAGACAGCCCGAAGGAGGGCACAATCTGAACTCAATTTGGGAGGAAACAGGAGATCCACACGTGTTGGCCGTGCCAAGAGCCATCCCGCTGGGCTGCAGCCGGTGATCCTGCCACCCCCCAGCGATGGGAATGATGAAGCCCTTACCTCTCCCCAAGAGATGAAAGGAAGAGAATCATAAATTCTACTCTAGGGTTAAGTCAAGGGGAACAGCTCAGATCCACCAGCCCTGCCCACGGCAGGGGGTTGGAAATGGATGGGATTTAAGGTCCCTTTCAACCCAAAGCATCCCATGATTCTATGATGATTCCATGAAAGATGATTACAGCACCAAGGAAGCTGCAGGAGGGCAAAGCTCATTAGGTTATCACTGCTCTCAGGCACTGGGACACCTGGAGCCAAACCTGAGCTGCACCAGCTTCACAGGGTGGGAGGTGATTTAACACACTGCACATTAACTGGTGACCACACATGGACCTGGAGGAGACCTCGTTAAAGCCTCAGGAGAAAGGTAAGATCCAAAGGGAAAACAAGGAGTGGAGGCAGCTGTCTCCTAACACAGCTGAGGGGATCCAAATCCTGAATAGGTCACTGAGGTCAAGCACTGACTGAAACTGTCACAGGGAAATAGAGACTGCTGGAACAGAGGGACATCAGAAAGAGGGAATGGAGACTGACTCTGAGAGTGGGGAGCAGCATGGAGAGAGCTCCTTTTAAACTCAGCACATGACTGATGGGAAAAAAACAATTCCAGATGGCGAGTGAAGTCTTCAAGAGAAGAGGGTGAAAACAGGTCCGGATGCACAAGATTTCTACCACCCTGGAGAAGCGTTTGGTGGGAGGAACCCCAAGGAGATGTTAAATCCCTGCTGTCATCAACCTGGTGATACAACAGAGCTGTCCCAACATCATCCTCTGGTGATTCCAGATGGGAAAAGAGAATGGAAACCCACCAGATCACCCAGCACAGAGTGCTGCTCACTCATTGACGGGAAGGGCCAACTGGAAGAATGAAACCCAGAGTGTCTGGGCAAGAAAGAGCAACGGGAAGGCGCTGGGAGCACCTACCCCAGGGAAAACCCATCACTGCAAACTCAATGGCAAAGAGCAGGAAAGAAAACAGAGAGGTGGAGCCCTGGTGAGTGACTTTAATGCACCAGCCTAGAGGAGATCAGAAAAGAAACCAGAAGGCTGAGGTTCCACCACCAGGAGAGCCCAGCGCTGCCTCCTCCGGAGGCGCAGAGAACCGAAAGGTAAAGGCTCACACACTTCATCATGGAGAAGGGTCTTTTCTCTTGAACGTTAAGCATTACGAGATGTACCTCTGGAAGAGGAAAGTGTGGCAGAGCACTGGCTGCCTCCACGGCCACCGAACCACAGGGAAAAAAAAGCGATCAATAATCAATAATCACCTTCAGCTCTCGCTTCCGGTTCCGGTCGCTGTTGGATTTGGAGTGCCTGGAGCTTCGGCCTTCCTCCACCGCCTCAAAGAGCTTGTCCACAAATCGCAGGGTGGAATCGTCCAGGAAGGGCTTGAGGTGGTCTGGAAAAGAGGAGGAGTTGGGTCAGTTCAGAATTCCCTGCGTGGGATGAGGGGAAGAATCCACCCACGGAGACATTGGCAAAGCTGTAAAACACCTAAAGGTGGATTCAACCCTGTGAACACAGCGGGGCCTGCAGGCTCTGGAATCTGCAGATCCTGACGTCAGGAACGTTAAACTCGGAAGGATTAAGGGAGTCCAGGCCTTGAGGAGATAAAAAAACAGGGCTCTAGTGGTCAAACAAAAATAAATGCCGTGGGTGAAATTGGTTAAATTAGCTTTTTCAAGATAAAATGGGGCTTAAATTCATTTTTACTTCCAGGAACAGAGGGAATGTGTTGATATTGGATCCAAGGCCCGTTTGCGCCGTACCGGCTGCTTTCTTCTTGTCCATTCCCTTCCCGACGCAGTTGAGCGCCGCGGTGACGACCGTGGGCTCCGAGAAGCCCAGCACTCGCTTCACTGTCTTCTCTATCCATGGCTTCAGCTCATCCAATTCCCTCTTGGAGAGCGCCATCCTCGCCAGGAGCCGCAGGGAATTGTCCTGCTCAGACCTGTCAAGATGCCAGGTGAGAAAACCACACATCAGTGAAAGGAAGCATCGGATTATCCTCGCTTTCCTCCTCCCTGAGGGACCTTATGAGTGGTGAAACCTCTTGGGAAAGTATTTTGACTCCCTTATTTTTAAAACACAAAGTGAAATGAGAGGAGCAAGGCAGGGAAGAAGGGCCTGAGCAGCGAGGAGCCCACGACTTGAGGCAGAACCAGGCCCTGCAAAGGGAAATCCTGCTGGCAGATGGCTCTGGAGCCTCCCTTGTCCCACTGACACACAGTGAGCACCTTCATGTCCTGGCTCCGCTCCGAACCCCTCGGTTCTTTTCCTGCCTGTCAGCCCAGTCCCTAAGGACCCACAGCTCTGCGGAGCGGCCGCAAGCCCAACGCGAGCCAAGCTGACCCAGAAATGCCTCCCTTTTGCCCTTAATCCGCCTCTTTCCCATTCCACAGTCTCCTCTGAGACATCAAAGCCCAGCACACGCCTGGCTGCCTCCGTGTTTGCTGCTTAAACCCAGCAGCTGCCGCTGGAGGAACCGAACTTCCGGTTTTCCAAGGTGGAGATCGCTCACCGTTAATCACCAGCAGTGTTCCTGCTATCAGGCACAGCCCTGGATGCAATAACATTTAATTACCCGCCCTGAGCCTTAATCTGATTTGGAAACCAAGTCTCCTTTATCTGGAAACTGGAGAAAATCTTCTTAAGGAAACATGTTTGACCTCGGAATTCCCTCCCCACACAAAAAGGCCTGCGGAGCCTTGGGGTCAACGTGAGTTTAATTAAACAGAAAACTGATCAAATATACTTATATTTACTGAAACAGAGAATCAGAAGCCTGGGAATCAGCTCTAATAAAACCACATTTATGTTTACGGACAGTAAGCAGCCGAGAGAAGTAAATCCACAGGCTCAAAGCAGCAACGTGGAGCCCAAAAGCCCCAAATCCTCACAGTCTCGCACTCTCACAGCAAGTTTCTCACACATAATTAAAAAGTAGCTCCAAAAGAGCACAATTATGGGATTTAACCTCTAAGTTCAGACTTGGCAGCTTCAGAAGAGTCAGCAGGGGAAGTCACAACCAGGGGAGGTTCTGAATTTGGAGACGCAGGCACCGACCGTCCTCAGGAAATCGCTTCCTGGGGCAATGAGAGGCTGAGGCCGCTGTTCCCACGGTGCCGCCAGCCAACGGCGTCCTTAGGGGGGGGAAAAGAGATGGGATCAGAGAGACCGTGGAGGGATCTGTGCCTTCCTGGTGCCTCCCCTCCCTGGTGATCCCCCCCCTCTTCTCAGATCCTCATTCCCAGTGCCCAGTGCTCTCAGCCACCGCCACCCCGAAGACCCCCTCTCTCTTTGTCCTCCCTTCCCCCCCAAGTCCCCTCAGCCAAAGCCTCTTTGGTGCTCCCCCTTACCCAGTGCCCCTCACCCAAGCGGCCCCCTTCCCCCTCAACCACTGCCTTCCCGATGCCCCTCCCTCCCTCCAAGCCCCCTGCTCTCACCCCCCACCTCCGGAGTGTCACCCCCTCCCTGCTGCCCCCGCATTCCCCGGTTCCCCATTCCCCTCACCCGCACCCTCCCCGCAGCCACTGCCTCCCCGGTGCTCTTCCATTCCACGGCGACCCCTCTGATCCCCCCTCCCCTCACCCATGGCACAGCCGGTGCCCCCCCCCCCCCTTCCTTCACCCGCGGCCTTCTTGGTACCCCCTATACACCCTCACACCGAGACCTCCCCAGTGCCCCCCTCCTCCCCTCACCGGCGCCTCCCCGTTCCCTTTAACTCCCCCTTCTCTCACCGGTGGCCTCCCCCTCCTTTCAGCCGCCCCCTGCTCTCACCTTTCACTCCCTCACCCACGGCCTCCTTCGTGCCCTCTCCCCCCCCAACCGCCACCTCCCTTACGCCCTCCCTCCCCCCACTAAACCACAGCCTTCCCCGCTGCCCCATTCTCCTCACCGGGGCGGGGCGCGGCCCCCCTGCAGGGCCCGGTCCCAGCGGCGGCCCCGACGGTGATGGCGCTGCGGGGCGGAAACGGAAACGGCGCGCGCGGCGCCTGCGCATTTCCCGCCCGACCCCTCCCCTCGCGCGGGGGACGCCGGGAAAGAGGCGGGCGGG
>JAUMJL010002600.1:0-12872 GCA_033558185.1 Dromococcyx pavoninus | reverse complement strand
AGGGATTCCGCCCGACGCTGATTGGCCGCCGCCCGCCTATAAAAGGCGGGGCAAATGGCTGCGCGAGCTTAGTTGCGAGCCGGGCGGGCGCCGCGGCGGTTGGGGGCGAGCGGGCGGCGGGGGTGGCGTGGGGCGGCTGCGGGCGCCGCCAGAGCCGTGATTTAGACCCTCGCGGGCGGCTCTGGAGCGGCGGAGGCGGCCGCTCTTTGTCTGCCCCGGCCCAAAATGGCTGCATGTTTTCCCTGCGTCCGGGTCTCCTCCGTCTGAAGGGCGCCCCGCACCTGTGCCAGCTGCGTGTAACCGATCCACCGGCGGCGGGGGGGGAGGAACGGGGTGGGGGCAGCGGGCGAGGAGGAGCTGCCTCCGCCGCTGGAAGGGCTGGGGGCTGCGCGGAGGCTGCTCCGGGGGCCGGCTCCGTGTGCAGGGCTGACCCGAGCAGGCTGACTCAGCACGGAGAGAGGGCGGCTGCGATTGGGAAGGGAAAAGGGGAGGGGGTGGAGGGGGGGAGGAAAAAAAGAGAGGGAGATGAGGATTTTAAACGGTCCACTCGCAGCTCCGAGCCGTCCCCGCCTGTGTGTCAGCCCGCGTTCCACCCCCGCCGCCGCTTAACCCTTGGGGGGTTGTGCCCCTGTGTTGAGCGCTGGTGAGGCCGCACCTCGAGTGCTGGGGTCAGTTTTGGGCCCCTCACTACAAGAAGGACATTGAGGGGCTGGAGCGCGTCCAGAGAAGGGGAACGAGGCTGGGGAAGGGGCTGGAGAATAAGTACTACCAAGAGCTGCTGAGGGACCTGGGGTTGTTCAGCCTGGAGAAGAGGAGGCTGAGGGGAGACCTCATCACTGTCTACAACTGCCTGGAAGGAGGTTGTAGCAAGGTGAGTGTTGGTCTCTTTTCCCAAGTGACAGGTGATGGGATGAGAGGAAATTGCCACAAGCAGCACCAGGGCAGGTTCAGGCATTAGGAAAGATTTCTTTGCTCAAAGGGTGGTCAAGTACTGGCAGAGGCTGCCCAGGGAAGTGGTGGAGTCCCCGTTCCTGGAGGTGTTTAAAAGACAGGTAGATGAGTTTCTCGGGGACATGGTTTAGTAGTGGACAGGTACAGTTGGACTCAATGATCTCAGAGGTCTTATCCAACCAGATGACTCTATGAGAGTGGGGCAGCCACAGCGGGGCTGGGCTGGGCTCAGCTTTGGGAGAACAGGGCCTGCCAAGTGCCGCAGAGAGCTGCACTTCGACCCGTGCAGTGCAACTGTTGTGAAGGAAGTAAATAGGGTTTGAGTGAAAATACAACCCCACCTCACAATAAAGGAGCTCTTTTTTTTTTTTGCCAGGTGCTGCTTCCTCAGAAAGCTGTGGGAGCAGTATTAACTGAAAGAGAAATCACGGTGTGTGGTAAGTTTTACAGGGTATCAAGCTTAAAATAGCACCTCTTATTTCAGAGTTATAAAATAAGCTTTGCTCTTGCGTATTGGGACTGGGTGGAATGAGAGGCTGGAGCTGTGCTGCAGTGGGATGGCCTCAACACCTGTCAATGTCCAGGCTGATGATCATAGAATTATAGAATTATCTGGTTGGAAAAAACCTTTGAGATCATAGAATCCAACCGTACTTAAACCAAATCCTTGAGAAACTCCGCTACCCATCTTTTAAACATCTCCAGGGATGGCGACTCAACCACCTCCCTGGACAGCCTCTGCCAGTGCCCAGGAACCCTTTTGGTGTAGACACTTTTCCTAATGTCTAGTCTGAACCTCCCTGGTGCAACTTGTGGCCATTTCCTCTCGTCCTATCAGCTGTCACTTGGGAAAAGAGACCAATGCTCACTTTGCTACAATCTCCTTTCAGGGAGCTGTAGACAGTGATGATGTCTTCCCTTAGCTTCCTCTTCTCTAGACTTGATGCCCAGAAGCGACTGGCCTGATGGCTGTGAAGGTGGAGACCTGGAAAAGTAAGAGCTATGTATTATCTAGGAGAAGGATTTGCTTTAAATAGGTCAGAGACAGAGTATTCTCTGCTTAGGGTTGCCCAGACATGGGTGTCAACGCTTTCTGCATTGCACAGTCGTGGTGATCACTTAACTTGTAGTGCTGTGACACAAATTCAATGGTTCTGCTTGGCTGGATGGTCCAGTGAGCAATGGGAGTAATGCTATCCAGGTCTCACCTTGTCCCCAGATCTGAGGTTTAAACTAGATATTAGGAGGAATTTTTTTTTATGCTGAGGGTGGTAAAACACTTGCACAGGTTGCCCAGAGAGGTGGTCAATGCCCCATCCCTGGAAACAATCAGGGTCAGGTTGGATGGGGGCTCTGAGCAACCTGATTGAGGATGTTCTTGCTCACTGCAGGAGAGGTTGGACTTGATGACCTTCATGGTACGTTCGAACCCAAACCATTCTATGATCTGCAAACATACCTACAAGGGGAAAACTGCTTGGTGAAAGCTCACAGGGGAAACATAAAAATTGATAGGTATCAGTTCTTAACATATGGACCTGAAATAACAGGAAGAGTAAATATCTTAAGTCTTAGAAATTTACAGTTTATGGTAAGGGATATGACTATTCCAGTTTCCAATCTTCTCTCACTTGAAGGAGACTTTGGCTGCTGAGTGAGAATTACAGCACTGAGCCTTTCCTAAGGCTTGGGTCACATTGCCAGGTGGCATCACTACAAGGGTCGCCTAGCTTCTCTGAGAATTATAATAGTAATCTTTAATTCTTGTTCTCAAATGTTTTATACTCTGCATCTTCTCTCAGTCATCATTCGAAACTCAAGGGAGAGAAAGAAAATGCCCTTTCCTTCTCTATAAGGATTTGCCAAATTACAATGCTGCAAAGTAGCTGTGATTTTACAGACATCATTGCAGGTCCTGTTGCCCATTTCTTACAAGGCAGCAATGCTGCTTCAAAGCAGGGCTGTCCCGACCCATTCACTGCTGCCGCAGCCAAGCACACTGCCGGTTTTAGCTATGGTGAAATTCCATAAGCAACATACCAAAGAACTACCTAGAATAGAAGCCTGGTGGCATTCCCGAAGCTGTGGAAGAGTTAATCTGCCTCAGCTGCTCAAATGATTTATTAAGGGTAAAAAAAGCTAGACTTAAGGCTAAAACAGCCCAAAGGTGCAAAGTGGCTGCAAGTCTTTCATGGCATCATGGCATCATGCAGCCCAGTGTCTGAGGAGTGATGGAGGAAGAGAGATTGATGGGAGAGGTGGATGAAATTACCAAATGGCAGTAGTAGTTGGCATGAAGGGTTAGAGTAGCCTGTATTGTTCTACTGCTCACATTCTAGGATGGCTAGAATGCAGCTTACAGTTACTTACAGAACTAGAAATAAAACCCTAGAAATCTTCCTGTCCTTGCTCTAACACTTTTCTGTACCATATGGTGTATCTGCCATATTAGGTAAACAACTTCACAAAATTACAAGAGCAACTGAGATTCATTACAACTTGTGCATTATAAGTGTGTAGGATTCATTGCTGAATAATTTATCTTTTCCTACTCCCTGCTTCCTGTTTGGCATTGGAAGTAACTTTGTACTGGATTCTTCAGGGCTGGGATTCGAGCTCCTCTGTACTGTACTGCTCATCTTCTGTTTTATGTGGTACAAAAGAGCAACTTGCATAAGAATTCTTGTAATGGATTACTGGTAATTAGCAGTGTTGGTGTAGAAATTGTCGGTATACGGTCAATGCTATGTATTTTACCCATCAGCAATTACATCAAAAGATCTTGAACACTCCAGGCACGTGTGGATTCTCTCTAGTGTCGAAGAGTAGAAGATAGCAGGAGCTATGCAGGAAAAAACAAGACTGTCAGTTCCTTTAACCTGCTCCTGGTTTTTTTTTTCCCCTAGAACTTGCCTGTGTAGATCACAGCATGGAGGCTGTATCTCGAGATACAAGTGTTTAAACATTTCTCTCTGTTTTCTAAAAATGTAGTTTGCTTAGAATTCCTTACAGAAACATCTGCAGAGGTGGCAGCAGCATGGATTATGTTGATAAGGGACGTATCAGAGAAGCCGACAGATGATGTGGGAGAAGGAGAGTTGCTTTTGGTTGTCCATACCCAGCTCCTATGAGTCTTAACCAACCAGTCAGAATTCTCAAGTCCCATCAATAAATAGACAAAGAACTGATTGTGGTAGTTTTGACTGGTGATTTTTGCTCTCCTTTCTGATTTCTTTCTTTTCTCTCTACCCAGCAACTGATCACTTAATGCTGAGTGTTGGGTTTTAACCAATGATACCTTGGTTTCACAAGTTCAGTCAAACAAGATGATCCAGATGAATTTTGATTTTTATTCAGAAAGATTCACTGTCCTGGTAGCCAGTATCCAACCCCACCTTTCTGCCTTTTACCCCACTACCAATTTTTCTGAGGAGCACAAGAGCTCAGTGGACAATTGGATAAGTATGGAGTGTCAGGAGGAGGCAAAGGAACGAAGCTCTGGTTGAAGATGATGCAGTCCTATGCACAAGCTCCCAGTTTGTAAACTTCAAAGTCCACATGCCAGTTCTTCTGTAAATGGGTGTCAGTCTGCACTAACAGACATTCAGCAGAACCAGCAAGACTTCACTTGCATCTGGAATACAAGTGTTTGACAATATGTAGGAAAAATATTCCTGGTTTAAGTATTTTACTTTGTATTTAGGGATAAATACAGTCTTAATACAGACATGCATGTGGGGATAAATAAAACAACTGTAGTGCCTCTTGGCAGTTTATGCACTTTACTGTCTTCTTGGAATCTCAAGATACTGTTAAAGTGTTGGGCTTTAAATCATTCCATGTACTTGAAGCTATCCTTAGGTGAATCTCTGAAGTCGAATGCTCTTAAGAGTCAGGGATTAATATTCAAAATTAAGTATGGTTTGCTCCAGGAAAATGTCTTAATCTTGCATTGTAAAATAGAGATAACAGTAGATTTTGAAAGCACCTGTACAGCCCTTTTTATTTTATGGTAATCCTATCTATCTACACTCCTAATTCTGCTTAAGCGCAGTGCCTGTCCTGATGTGTACTCAAATTATTCTGCTTGCTATAGAAGCACCAACCCTTGGACTGCAATTCTGTGTTTTGGACAGAACACCTGGCACTCTTAAAACTGGAATTCCTTAAAGAACTGAAGACTGCTTGATTTTCACAGTCAGTGCCATGATACTGCATTCTTAGATTTTTGCCCCATCAGAAAGAGATTTTACTGGACACTCATTTAACAGCTGACCAGTTATGGTTCTCCCCTTTATATCCTTCCCTCCACTCACTCATCCTCAAAAATACATAAATAAAAATAAACGAAAGAACTTAAGATAAATCTCCATCTTGCTTATTCTTGGTCAGTGCCAGGAAGAGGTACAGCTAATGCCATGTCAGTTGTGAAACAGCAGTTGTGTAGATGAAGACATTTGTCCAATGGAATTTGATAGGCATTTATTACAACGTCTAGAGAGACTGTACGTTACAGTAAGCCAGATACACTCTTTGCCCCTATGTCCCTATCTAAATTATTCAGTAGCCCCACGGCAACCCTCTTTTAAGAGAGGAGTTATTTAAAAAGAGGATTGTGTGTGTGCCTGAATCTACACATTTTAACTCAACAATAAGAAATGTTAAATGAAATTAACAAGCTGGAGAGTTGGTAAAACTTTCAGCATACGTACAATACGTAGGTCAAAATCTAGAATCTTGTAGATTTGAACTGGAAGAATAATCACATGTGCAAGCATTTCTGAAAGTTGCCTTCCGATGATAATAACAGCTAAATCATTTTTCCTACTCCATCTCTACTTCATAGTCTGCCAAATGCTCTTACTGGGCCTTATGGGATGGTAGCATTCCTCAGAGCAACCTCACTGATCTTAGTGACATAAAGAAAACAGCCACAAAAGACACAGATCTGGAAAGCCTTGTAGACAGAAGAGGTATGGAAACATCATTATTTAAAGAAAAGAATGAAACAAATCTAGCAAAGGTTTGGTTTGTCTACAATGAAATGAGATTGTATCTAAACGTTTTGTGGACTTGGAATGCAGGAAGTATGTAAGCAAGATTTTGCCAAGTTTTTTTTAATGATTTCTGTGTAATACTGATTATAAAACATCACGCTGTAGCTTCTTTATTGAACTGCCTCAGACTTAATGAATACACAGCACGGAAGGCTATTACACAATTTTTTTTCTGAATTCTCCAGCAGTCTAAAATAGTTAGGGATATGATTCCAGACTACAGGTTACTTTCTTACACTACCTAAATACAATCTCACTGTCAGATACAGAGTTCAAGGACTTGCCCCTATTCCTTTAATGAGCTTTTGCTCATTTTTGAAACTGAATTTTCAGGTGTATGGGGAAAATGTGTACACAAATACTAAAATAGTAAGGAGAAGCCTGAGTTAGAACTGACCAGCCAGAAAGACACTGCTGTCTTATGTAAAGATGGCTTTGCAGTTTAGCTTCTAAAATGTGAAGGGGATAAAATTCCACTTTATGGTCATACAAAAATAAATTACTTTCTGAAACTGCACTACAATCCTATTGCTATGAATTACCTGACCATTCCTGAATTAAAACCTGTAAACTCCAAAGCTTATTTAGTCTTTTAAAAGTAAAATAACAAACATAAATGAAGAAGACCCTAGCAGATAAAACAATGACTAATAATTCACATCCTCAAAGACATTTCTGAAATATGCCTTTTAAAACAAGTCTGAGAACAATTCAAGCTATGAAAACTGCAGCAGGTGTTATGCAGGACAGAAGAGTGTACTGCTGAGTCCAGGTAAAATGATACGTTACCTTGCTGGACAGAAAGAAGCAGAACTCCCAGTCGTTTGCAAAACAGGTAAGGAGAGGGAGCTTCATTTCTTTGGCTCAAGAACAGATTCCACTCTAGAGCATGAATGCAAAGGAGCTCTTTCCTCAATGTTCTCATCCTAGTGATGTACGTTGTCCTAGGATTTGATTTCCAGTAGTAGGAGCTGGGTAGAAGGCACTTCGTTCAACCTCATTTGAGCCTCAGTGCTGATGAAATAGTGCCCAGTACTGATAGCCTAAATGTGTTCAACAATTTGTAGAGAGAGAAAGCAGTACAGAGAGAGAAGGAGTGCTTAAAGAAACCCTGCTCTTGAGCCTTCTGGAATTTTAGCCAAACCCAATTAGTAACAATAGATTTCTGTACAGGGAATGGTGAAATCTGCTAGTCTGCAACATCCAAGGGTCTGAAGTATGCAGTGAATACAACCTGTACTCTCCAAAACATATGATTCTGTTCTGAAAAGGCTGTCCACAGAGCTACAGACCAGGCTGTACTCCCATCTGCTCCCCAGCCCCTCCACTGACACTCCTGTCAAGTGTACCAAGTAGGTCAGTTTGATAGGCTAGTTGTAACTTGGACTATTTTCAGCCAAGAAGTGGATTTAGATCATTGGTTACCACTGCAGATCCTGGAAAGTTGGGCATGAAGCTAAATACACAGATTCTTATTATCTCCGTTAATGCATAAACCTGAAATCCTACAAAATCGTTATTTGCAGACTAATCCTCTGCAGCACTTGGTCCCTAAAAGACAATTTTTTGCCTCCTTTCTCCATTCATTATTTTGTATTCACCTTTCAG
Source organism: Dromococcyx pavoninus (assembly GCA_033558185.1). Lineage (NCBI taxonomy): Eukaryota > Metazoa > Chordata > Aves > Cuculiformes > Neomorphidae > Dromococcyx > Dromococcyx pavoninus. The sequence continues at coordinate 5,256 of JAUMJL010002600.1, read as the reverse complement.
CATGCTCTTCACCTTTTGCCCACTTCATGCCTGAAAAAACTGCATGAAATCCCATTTTCATCCCGTCCCCTCACACCAGTGCATCGGTGAGAAGGATACACAGAGGCTCACAGTTCACTTCAGCACGACACTAGCCAAGAAAAAGCAGCCTATGCAGATTTTTCCTGGTGGCACTTTGTATTTTAGGCTATGTTCGGTGCTCCCCACTGTCCTAGATAGATAACTTTCTCTCTTTTATGCCCTAATTATTTCTAAACTTAGGTTTGAATCATCTTACTCATTTGAATGGGAGACAGATGCCTAAACACCTTTTTTTAGAATCTAGGACTGGCTTGTAAGACTTTATCCTTACATTTTTGTGACCAAACTGCAAACTTCCACTTCATCAACCTTTTTTTTTGTATCAAATACACTATCCATTTACCTGCCTTCATAAAGGATCTCTCAAAATTATCTAAGGATCTCTCAAAATTATCTCCAGCTTCCGAAACGGTGAATAAATCACCACCTGGTTAGCCAGAATGACTTCATCTTGCCATTTGTGATTCAGGAAGCCTCAGCACAGAAGGTATTTGCACTTCTCTAACTGCTCTATCCCCCTATACTTCAGCGATGAAATTAATCATAACAGCAGACAGGATTTTGTGTTGTGTTCTTGGTCTTATTTCTAATACTGAGTATGGTTTCATAGTCTTATTTCCACAGCTTGTACACACTGCACGGTAGCAATGTGAGTGTGAAAAAGTCTGGAATAGCAGCTGGATTTTATTCTAATTAATGATGTTATTCATGTTCAAGGTAGTTCAGTTTTATAAAAATAAGTGAAGAGAAACCATACCTGTGTATCTGTGAAAATTATTAGTTTGTTTTCAGTCTAACTCCTGGAAACATTTCCTCCTCGTATTTCTATTTCTTACAGTTAGAATATCAAAATAAACAGCAATGCCCAAATTGTGGTCTTGCTTTGACGCTCACAAACTTTGTGGGTCTGGATAAGAAGTTTAAGCACTCTGACATTGTGTCCCTATTAGTAAAATATATTTTGTCTTGACTGTGCAATGCTGAGCAATGCCATGGAATGATGCAGATTGATGCCAGTTCCACCAGCACAGTCGAGGTGCTAATTAAGAGAGCTCCTCCCACACAAGCCTAAAACTATGATATTTTATAAAATATTTCACCTAAATCCAGGAGTTAAACTGACTTCAAATCCGATATATGGGGGTGGAATGAAAGATGTCAAAATTGAACTGTGAGGAACAGACACAAAACTGGGAAAAACAGAAAAAGAGGAAGAAGAGAGAGGACAGAACAGTATTACACATAATACAATCTTTGCTTGTTTCTGGAATAAAATAAACCTGTGGTTATGATGGATTTTTTTTCAGAAGAGAGATACTTTTCCTGAGATGTGAGACAAACTAAGCAACAAAACACTGTTTCCTACACAAATCATTGAATCTCTTTTTCTTAGACTGTGGGAAATGGAGAAACTAATCATATGAAGCACTCATTATCTATAAAACATTAAAACATGTCAATTTTCCCTACTTATTCATGTTTCTATTATTTTCCTTATTTCATTATCCTTCCGTCTCTCTTCCCTTTATTCTAGTTTCCTTCAGTTGACTTTACATGGTTTCTCTTTATTCTTCTGTCTCTAAAAACATTTACATAGATGAAATTTTTTTTCCTTCTCATTTTCTCTGTATCATTTCAGTTCCTTCATCTTTTTCTAGTCCCTCCTTCTTTCCTGGGCTCTTTTCTATTACTCATTCCCTGCACCACTATAGAACCATGTCCTGTAGGTCGTGACCTTACCCTCCTTCCTTGCAGCTACCACAATCTTCTTTGAAAATACCGGTATGTCTCTAACTTCTCTTCCTCTAGGGCTCACAGGTTTCTCCCTTCCATTGTATCATTTGCTTTGTTTGCCACACCCAAATGCAAATCCCTGTTCCACTTTCACCTCCTCTGTTTTCCATGCTGGTCTCTTTTCTCTCCTCCACCTCCAACTGCAAACATATCCCACTGTCCCCAGGTGCAAGAGGTGATGCTTCAGCCTGCAGTGCCTGGCTCACTTCTGGCAGTTAGAGGTCTTACAGATGTGCTTTCAACAGCTGCCCTCTGGCATTAACTCTGCCAGATGTCTGCTCAGCTCACATGGCCATGGCCATCAGCCACCACCTGAGTGCTTGTCTTGCCATCTTACACCCCACACATTTTCATCACTGCTGTAAGTCACCAGTTCATTCCAGCTGCCATGGGAGTCTCCTTAGTTCTGGCAGCATAGGTTTTCCTGCAAATGAACTAGCTATGTAGTTACATACTCTGACTGTACCCAACTGCAGTCTCCTCAGACCAGTTACCAGTGGTCCAAAATGCTGTTCTGTGAAAGCTGTCTGCTGCTATCATGAGACACAACTCTGGCAGAGTTTCTTCCAAGTGCCATGATGAACTGCAATCGGCTTCTCCATGTGAAGCCAAATACTCCCTCTCCATATGACGGATGCCCAGGATTGCACACTTGTCATGGATTTATACAGTGAAAAATAATCTTTCAGCCCCCCCTTTCTACATTTAATGGATGAAGAACTGTATTTTTCAGCAGAATAAATAACACTAACGGGGCATTTAACATGTCAGGTGTCATATTTCTTCTTGCTAATCACTTTTTATCTCTGACTGTTATCAAACAAAAGATACTGAGGAAATTGATTACAGAAAGAGTATCTTCCAGGCACAGGTCGATTTATGGCCATGATGATTACAACTAAAAATCGACGTATCTGCATTTAATTCCATTTTGCTGTATTCTTTTCCCACACTGCTTTAATTACTCTTCCTGTGGGATCCACATCACTGTATTGGTACTGTGATTGTCTCTTTCTCTTTCCTAGTGTTTAAAAAAGTGAAAGGATAAACCAATCATAATACCTTTTGCTGAATACAGAACAAAATACTGGAACTAGAGGTGCTTATGAATCAGTGACATTTTCATGTGCATAAATTGAAGAAAAATCTAGTTGAACTGAAAAACGCACAGGCCCATTTATCATTTTAAAAAAAAATTCAAAAGTGGAAATAAGGAACATCAAGTTAACTATACTGTGGAGTTGGAGAATATAAACCAAAAGAGGGAGTACTGCTTTTCTACCCTTGCTTGCATTGCCTATACTGACATCATTTTTTCCATTCAAAATAATTATTTTGTGACTGCTCCAAACTAAGAATTTTATTATTTCTCACCCTATTTTTTCTCCATTTGAACTTTTCCACATTCTTAAACCAGACACTTTTCATACAGGGGAGCTAGGAATGTCTAACCACTAATTTGCCCGCTAAAGGGCACTGTTTACTGCAGTAAAAAACGGAATCTTTTCTTGCTCTGGATAGGTTAGACTTAAGGCTGAGCTAAAAGGATTGACTTTAAGGGCTGACTTTCTTAGTCAAAAAATACTGTTTGCCCACTTAATAGAAATTGAATCATTTACTTTATTTTTTTAGCAACTTTCTCCAAGCTAGAACAATGAAAATTTAAGGAGAAGAAGACGTGTGTGTCCATAATAGACAGTGAGAAGGAAGGCATCTTCCCTGTTCAGACAGGGAGATCTGCTCCAGGCTGTATAAACAGCATGGAGAGCAGCATCATAAAATACATAAGGTCACAGGGGCAGACAGCTCGGGGCATTTGTAGAACAGCTCTCTGAGCCATGAGGTACAAGGAAGCAGGTCGTCGTGACACGAGGATAAACCTGTGGACTGCACACTCCTGTGTCGCTGTTGTATCACTGATGGAAGCCATGTAACCAAGGCATGGGCTCATGCAGCTCCAGCAAACCTCTTCACACTGAGACAATGACTCCCACTGTATTGTCTCCAGCTGCTGGGTTTGTATCTCATTCATTTGCGTCACACAAATTAGTGAGATTTGTGCACTCTGACCTGCTGCCCCAAGTGTAACCGCCCTGCCTTGATCCCATCCGCCCTCATGTTGGTCTGTGACTTCACCTCCCGCGACCGTGTCTGCCAGATGCTACCGGTTGTCTCTCATTGACCCGCAGATGGCTGGGGAGCCAGAGAAATCCCTGGAGACGCTGCACTGAAAGATTCATTCTCCAGCTGCGGCCTCACATTGTGGTCCTTCTGCCATGACGAGCGGTGTGCTGGCCACTCGTCTTCCCGCCTGCCGAACAAAGGCACGGTGTGCGTCTCGTGGCGCAGGACCCCCCACACACCAAGGGCTCTGGCAGCACCCAGACAGGCTCTTCAGCACCCGCGACACCGGAGGGAAAGGGGCTTGGGCAGGAGGCAGCCATTCCTGTACTATTCTATGACTGTGTTCTCCTCAGAGCACTGCTGCAGCTTGAATCATAGAATCATCCGATTGGAAAAGACCTTTGAGATCATCGAGTCCAACCTATCCACTGCTAAACCACATCCCTGAGCACCTCATCTACTCGTTTAAACATCTCCAGAAATGGGGATTCAACCACTGCCCTGGGCAGCCTCTGCCAGTGCCCGAGAACCCTTTTGGGGAAGAAATTTTTCCTGATGTCTAATCTGAACCTCCCCTGGCACGATTTGAGGCCACCTATCCGTACCTGCCCACTACTAAACCATCCCTGAGCACCTCGTCTGTCTGTTAGAATCCTTCCAGGGATGGTGACTCAGCCACATCCCTGAGCAGCCTCTGCCAGTGTCTGAGAACCCTTTTGGTGAAGACGTTTTTCCTGATATCTAATCAGGGAGCAGCCTTTTCTAATGCCCGATAACCCTTTCAGTGAAGACACTTTCCCTGATCTCTAATCTGGAGTCGCCCCTCTCTCGCAAAACCCCAGGGGTTGGTGGGGAGGCTGCGTGAGGCAGCGCTCAGGGCGGGAAAACCTCCCCTCAGACACCGGCTCGGCAGGGGCGGGGAGGAGCGATCCCTCCCTGCGCGTGTGACCGAACTGGGTTCAGCAGGCGGGAAGGCAATGTGTAAGGTGTCCCGTGTGTCAGACGGTTCGCCCGTGTCGCCGAGACGCCCCTCTCCTCCCCCGCCACCCGCTCCCCCCCTCAGCCCCGCGGCTGCCGCAGCGCGGGCACAGAGGAGCGCGCTCTCCCGCCCCTCTCCGCCCCGCCCGCCGCGCACGTGGCACCCGCGCCTGGGCCGGTCACGTGACGCGGGCGCCGGGCTTCCCTCTCCCTCCCCTCTTCACTCCCCCCTCCCCTCCCTCCGCGCCTGACCCCGTCTCCCGTCTGGTCAATTGCGGG